>JAFFSR010000223.1:600000-802500 GCA_017163975.1 Anastatus disparis
CAGAAAACGCTATTATAAAATTAGTGCGAAAATCAGCTTTTAGTGACGAATTACACTTGCTTACTAATAAAAAAGCGTTACCCAATAGAAATAAATTACAATCGCTTGATCCAATTATTGACAACACAGGCATCATAAGAGTCGGCGGTAGACTATATAAAACCAGTATTTCTTACTCATCGCGACATCAAATAATTTTACCACGAAATCATCATGTAACTAATTTATTTATAAAACAATATCACCTTTTGAACTTTCATACCGGAGTTCAAAATACATTATAGGTGATGAGAGAGAAATATTGGCCTATTGACGGTCGAAATCAAGTAAAAAGAGTTATACATCAATGTATATCATGCTGGCGCGCCAAACCGCGATTTATTAAATATAAAATGGGAAATCTTCCAAGTGTCCGAGTTCGTAAATCTCGACCGTTTAATCATGTCGGTGTAGATTACTGCGGCCCATTCTTTATTAAAGAAAAGAAATGGCGTAATAAAAAATTCATCAAATGTTACGTAGCAATATTTGTATGTATGGTCGTCAAGGCTATACACATCGAAGTGGTGGAAGATTTATCAACTGACGCGTTTTTAGGTGCCTTAAGACGGTTTATCGCTCGACGAGGCCTTCCACAGACTATCCATTCAGACAATGGTAAAAATTTTCAAAGTGCAAAAAATGAATTGCAGGAATTGTATAATTTACTTAACTCTAATGATTTAGCAAATCAACTAGAAAAAATAACAACTAATTATCGAATACAATGGCATTTTATTCCACCTTACGCACCTAATTTCGGAGGTCTGTGGGAGGCAGACGTCAAGCAATTCAAACATCATTTTCGACGCGTCGCATATGATGAAAAATTTAGTTTCGTTGAATTCACAATCTTTGCCCATGAAGTAGAAGCAATATTAAATTCACGACCCTTAACACAAATGTCAACCGACATAAATGATTTGTCAGCATTAACACCTAGACATTTTATCACTGGTGATTCATTAAGACGTTTGCCAGAATACAATTATGATACTACACCAATGAATCATTTAAATGCATGGAAAATTATAACCAAATTAAAACAAGAATTTTGGTCACGATGGCACAAGGAATATTTAAATAGTTTAAATATTCGTCATCAAAAACGAAATAAGGAAATTCAATTAAAAATTGGTCAATTATTCCTGTTGAAAGAAGATAATGTTCCTAGCATGCATTAGAATATAGGGTGAATACACGAATTACATCCAGGTACAGACAACATAGTGCGAGCCGCAACAATGAAAACAAAAAATGGGCTCAAAAAACGAATAACATCAAAGATGGCTATTTTACCCATTGAAGAAAGTAATTGACGACAAGACTTTAAATTTCTACTCTAGAATTAACACCTATTGATTAATTTTCATAAAAATTATATTTCAACTTTACATCGTTGTAACAATACGTATGTGTACGTGTGTCTGTATATATGTATATGTGTATATATGCGTATATATACATTAGTAAAATTAGGTATGTATTATGTTGATCGTTACCCTCTCAACGGGGGGAGTATGTACAAGCGCACACATTATTATAACTATAAAAAGAAAACGTTCTTCGTTTGTTATGTGTTTAGTAAATAATAATGTTAGATGTATTAAAATACGTCGACTAAGATATAATTTACAAGGGCCCTTGAAGCGTGCGTTTATCTTATTTTTCTAATTTTATATATTTATAATACTATTTTTCCATATGTATTTCAGCTTCTTAATATTTGTAGTTATTTAATAACTAAACCTTTCCAATAATACTTTAATCTAACAAGGAAATTCAGCATTTTCTTTATAATGCTATTTTTCAAACTATAGAATTTTAAGCCTAATTATTATAGTAGGATCAAATCATCAATATTCATTCGAACTGAGATTATAAAAAATGCGTACGTGCGGCCTGACCAGTTTTCGACCGGTCAGCAATAAAACATCTGGCATACAGTTGTAGTCTATCCCTTCCTTAGAAAATAAAAAAAGGGATGCGTACGAATTTTCTATTTTTATGTATTTTCTTACCTGCATAGGCATACGCTTTATTTTTACTAAAAATAAATACGACAGAATACTTTTAAACTTCAAGGAGTGAACACCTTTTTCCTTTCCTTACTATATTGAATAAAGTATACAGTGTTGTGCACTCATTTGTGTTATATTTTCAATACATTTTCATTATCCAAAATTTGTTTCGTTGAATTAATTTTTAGCGAGACACGTTCATTCAATTCATTTATGAAAATTAACAACTTACCCCAACCATAACCAAAAATGTAATCAATATTTGTTTCACAGTTTTTTTATAGTACAGATAAGTATGTGGCACTTAACGCGTTATCCCACTACAACGCCCAAAAAGCCACTAGTATATTTACCACAAACCGAAAAATCTATACTCTCAAAACAGAAAAACAAAAACTACACCCACTATAATCAAAAAAAAACAAAACAAAAACAAAACTGCCAATAACGAAAAAAAAAAACAAAAAAACAAACAAACACCGAATAATAATCAAAAAAAAAAAATTTTTCAAAATATACAAATGTTAAATTTTCAAATTTGTTTTAAATTGTTTGAAATCATCTCTAGCATAAAATTGTTCAGTATATTACGTCTAGAGTGTAAACACTTTATATGAAAAACTGTTATATGGGGTTCCTAGCTTTTATTAATGACTATACCTCTTCTATGTATCTACTTTTGTTTTACTGTATCTTCTTCTTATTTGTTTTTTTTATTAAGTAAGTCTCTTTTTTGAAATCTTAAAATATTTATATAAAATTTTCTTATATTGTACTTACCTAGTAAATCTTTTATACTTAATCCTAGTACAGAAATTTACCTAAGTGCGGATTTAGGTCCCGCAGTGCTATAAAAACTATTTTAAAAATGCACAGTGAATATTTAAACTATAACTGAAGCTCTACACTATGGTATAGTCGATTTTTTTTCAAATTTCTAATTGAATACTGAATACAAATAATTTAAAATTTTATAATTTTACTTTGAGTATGTTAAAATATTAAAAGTAACCTTTCTAGTGTGTATATCAGCAATTTCAATCAATCATTGATGTAAAATATTTGCAAGACTGTTGTATATTTAAGGTCTAACAAGGAAGGGTCCCCAGGTGTACCGATTTTGATCATTTTGTGATATGTTGTAGTACTCGAGGAGATATTAAACATGTCTTTTTCTTACGTGCTAACTCGTCGATTTAAGGAGTGAAAATCACCCCTGAAGTTTGCCCCTAAAAACAGGTTTTTTCTAATATTTCAAAAACTATTTGGAGGTTTTAAATAAAACCAACGCCAAATTCTTTATTATAAAAAGACGCTACTATAGGAATAACTTTTACCCCAAAGGGTATCAACCCCTATTTTTTAGGGGTAAATGTGCAATTTTAAGCTATTATTTCAATATAAAATTGATCAAATCGGCTAGATTTGGTTAAAAATTGCACTATCATCACCCTATTGAAAATAATGACGTCTTTGGACGTGTCTGGATTTGGAACAAAAAAGACGTCTTTAAAAGACGTATTAAGACATCTTTTAAAGACGTCTTTTTTATCAAGATTTTAAAAATAATACCTACTAAAATGTTTTAAAAAAGAACGTACTTATGCTAAAGTATATAAAGACGTCTTTGAAAGATGTCATTGGATATGTATTTACAAATCCCAATACAACAAAAGACATCTTGAAAATCCGTTATTATTTTTAATAGGGTATCTTCCTAAAGAAAGATATAAAAACAAAATAAGCATCAGCTCTCTGCAGACCGAAAAGCTTAAGCGAACAAACTGGAAATGTTATAACCTTATATACCCGCATCACTAAAATTTTCATAGGAGTTCGCGTATTGAGAAAAACGCCACCTAACAGTCAAAGACAGAATTAATAGTCGATTCGAATAATTTTTTCAGTAGTTACATTTTTAACTGTGAGGTGCCGTTTTTCTTAACTTTGCAATGCCTTATCCAAATTTCAGAGATGCAAGTATATAAAGTTATAATTTTGCGGATTTATTCACAGTTGAAAATCAGTATACATACTTCAATTACGTACTTCAAGTATATACACGCTTAAGTACGTTCTTTTTTGAAACATTTTAGTAGGTATTATTTTTAAAATCTTGATAAAAAAGACGTCTTTTTTTGTTCCAAATCCAGACACGTCCAAAGACGTCTTTTGAAGACGTCATTATTTCCAATAGGGCAAGAAAATAAAAAATTAAAGTTAACGTGTTTCGAGATTTACGAAGAAAAAATTTTTTTTCCTGATTGTTTTACCCTCGAGGTTATTTTTCTATTCTATCCTTGAATGAAAAATTATATCCATAAATAATTTTTCAATTTTAAAATGTTTGGTAAGCGATATAAAATTAAAACATTTACTTCCTGATTTTTTTTCCATTTATTTGTAGAGTTTCTTTGATGATTTATTTTAAAATTCTATAATTTTAAACTACTAATTTATAAATCATTCTGAAAGTTTTTAACAAGATTAGATAATTTTAAACAATGACATATTTCAGGATTCTTAAAATTTGTATCATACCAAAAATTAAAAAAAATACACTCTTCATTAAAAATGCATTCATACGTAAACCTTATAGGAAATCTTATACAAAAATTATAGGAGTCATTAGTATTTTAAAATTTTTCAAATGTATACAATATATATATATCACATTAAAATTTTAAAACACATATAATGATATGTTATTGAAATACATTTTAAATTAAGTCAGTATATCTACATATTCAATAATATTTAATAATAGTATTTGCTATATATCATATGCTAATGATAATGCTATTGACCTGTTGATAATAGTTATCTGTGATAAAGGGTACCCCCCATTAAGATAGGTAAAATGCCCCCCATCACGGAATTCAAATTTTCGTCCAAAATTAGTTAGTGTTTGCTCAAAAATGAAATTTTAAACTGCGACCTGCTACCCCTCCCCCCTCCAGTACTCCTAACCTCAAAAAAACGTGTTTTTTTAAAAATAATTTTTTTCGGCACCTTATTGACGGTTAAGAAATTTGAAAAAAATTAAGCATATTCTATATAAAAATGTGCATATACTGTAATATTTTCAGCTATTTTTGACGTCAAAAACTAACCTAAAAACCATAAAATATTCTTAAAATTGCTCTAAAAACTTTAAAAAAAGGGGTGCCGCCTCAAAAATTTGTGAAAAGTTGAGGATTTGCGTCCTCAATCTGCCCTATTTTGCCCAGATTTTTTGGAGTGGTGCGCCATATTTAAAAGTCGAAAAACCCTGTTTTTTAGCTATTTTTTATCAATTTTTTGCTTTTTTTGCTTTGTCAGTAATAGTTACAACAAAACTAATGGCACCATCGGATTTTACGCCAAAAAATACATAAAAAATATGTATAATACTCCGTTCTAATATTTTTGGATCACTAGCTATAAAACAAAAATGGAAAAGAGGCTGCTATGAGCATGTCGGGGCAACTCACTTTTTCCGTGGGATTTGTGAAAAGTTACTTAAAAGTATAAACAACAATAATTACATGTATTTTTTCATATTTTTTGACGAAGAATACAGTGTTGTAGCTATATTTTCTATAACTTGGCTCTGGTCAAATATCAGAACCAAGAAAACAACTTACAATAAATCTTTTTCATTCAAATTAGTTTTAATATACATTATTGTAATTGTTTCATTTCTGGATCTACGATCCTAAAAAGATTGTGTCTTATAAATAATACATAATTTAATTAGTTTCTATGAAATAATTAAAATTATAATTTTCGTATCTTGTTATTACAAAAGTTATTTACAATATATACGTATATAATTCCTAGTTACAAAAGTATTAATTTAATAAATATATCGTTTTATTAGAAAATCGTTAATCTTCATCATCACTAATTTCTTTAATTACTGGCACAACTTCTTCAGAATCAAAAAGTTTAGTCAATATTGCAGCTGGTTTGATGATTCGTGATAAATAGCGGGCGTGACTTAAATAATAAATAACAGCAGCTACATGTGAGCAGCAACCAACAGTTCTATTTCCATTCGCACATTTACAACAGTACCGTTCAATTCCATTGGTACCACTAGTTTTTGAACAAAAATCTATGTAACATTTGTACTTTTTACTGTTAATATGTCTGGACTGCACCTCAAATATTAAAATATTTTGTTGTTCTTTTGCGTAACTTAAAGTTAATGAACCATTGTCTCCAACTATTTCTGCCAAATATGACACCGATTGAGATAATTGATACGAACCTGTAAAAAATACTTTCAAATCTTCCAAAGTTATTTCAGGGAAATCTGATAGATCGTTCAATGACAAATGCTGAAGCGGTACAGTTTTTCTGTTTCAGTTTTTTTCTTCAACCTCAATTGCTAGGGTGTTTTCTACATTATTTGTGAGGTTAATCCTACTTATGATTTTTCCTAAATTTCCTGCATCAGAATTCAACCTCTTACCAAATAAATTTTGTAAGAAGCAAGCGATTTTACAAAATAATCCAGCTTTTGTTAAAAGACCATTATGAAGTTGGTGATGCAGAAGCTTATATTTTTGTCCTATAATTCCATGAATCGCTTCTACAACCCATCTAAGTTTCGTAACTCGTCGAGATGCGTTTGATTCTTCAGTAGTAAGTTGCGATCGTTTACCTTTCAAAGCAGGCATCAAAGTTGTGAATTCTCGCTGATTCAAGTAGTCTATCACATCTCTAAAGCCTCTATCGAGAATGAAAATATCGTGTTTTTCGAGAATTTTGTTAAATCCATCGGAACTTTTTAATAAATTCTCCAAAATCTTTGCATCGTTGCAATAAGCTGTAAAAGGTCCTGCACAATCGACGATAAAACCATTTGTTGTACATATTGTGAATGGTTTACAGAGTGAAGCTTTTTTTTGACCCGAATATGATTTACGCTGATAAGCATTATTGCTGCTTTTTTTATGACGTAAATATGTTCCATCACATATTAATGCTAACTTGTTATCCATATTGTACAAAATTTTTGCAATATCAGTTGTTTGTTCAAGTAAAAGTTCCCGAGAATAAGCATGAATCCCGAAATTTTTTGGCAATATTTCATTCTCAAAACATTTGAGCACTGAATTGATAGATTGTGCTACTTGCTTTTCTTCAAGACCAAAAATTGCAGGAATGCACTTGTTTGAATTCACAGACTTCATTTTAAATAAAAAAAGTACTAATGCTTGCATTATGTTTCTATTTTCAGAAGATCTCATTGATACCATCATGTTTTGTAGCTTAATAATGTTGTCCCACGTATATCCAGTGAGAGCTTTTATGCGTTTTTCCGTAATTGTGAAACTTCCAATTTGGTCATGAAGTTGTAAATGTGCACCATCTGATAATGCATCCATGAATTTTGCAAGTTCTGAAAATTTTATGCTACATTCATCTGAATAAGTTTCTATTCTCAAAACTTCATCGTCATAAAATCTTTTATTTATCAAATGAATCTTGCAGCATCTATTTCTATGAGGAATATAAATTTTCCTAGAAATAAAAACTTGTAAGCAAGCTTCAAAAGGCACATCTTGAATTTCATTTGTCAATTTACATATAAAACATAATCTATGACTTACAATTACTCTAGGGAATGATATCGAAACGTATTCATCTGTTGGTTGAACTGTTGCAGCGTATATCGAAAAGTCATCAGATTCTTGACTATCTGGTGACTCGGTGAACGTTTGACTACTTGTTGGTGTTACATCACTGAAATAGCTGATATTTGATGAAGGATAAGATTGCTGGCTTGTAGGGGTTTCGTTAGAATCTGATACTTCTGTCTTTGATTGTGAAGCGCTACCGACTACATCGTCAATCACTTCTTCTAATGGTAATGTAATAATTTCTTGAGATTCATAATTTGATGTCGATGCATTCTCTTTACTTTTTACTATTTTATTTCTTTTACTGGCTAGAAGACTTAATTGGTGATGACATTTATTACAAATCACGTCACCGCTTTGAACATAAAAATTATATCTATTGTGAAATTCCATAGCATCTTCGCGTTCATCAAACTGTCGGAAAGGACCATTTAATTTACGGATAAAGATTTTGCATCGAACACACTTTCTATTGTCTGTTTTTTAGTCGGTGTTTCATAATCTACAGCCTCCATTTTGTTTATTATGTTGCATGGAAAATTAATAAAATTAATGAAACAGTTTTATGAAAATTGTTGATAAGAAATCTGCCGTCCAAAGCATAAACAGTCTTAATTACATTCAAACAAAATTCGAGAAAAACAAAAAAAAATTATTTATTCTAAAATCCATACAAAAAAATTTTATTTTTGGAAAAGGTTGAACTTTATAATTTTATTTCTGAAAATTCTCATGTTTTAGAGAGAAATTCATAGGAACACTTCATGATTTTTTACAGACCTAATTTTTAAGTTTTTTGATTGGTTCTTATATGTCAAACATGATAATTAAAATTATTTATTGTTCATTACTTCAGAAAATACTTATTTTCTTTCATTTTACATAAACTTTAAAATAAATTTTGGATCATGTAAGTTTGAGCCATCAATAAGAAGTAATGACAGTTTAAAATAATTGTTATTATTGAAAATATCCTTTCGCAAACTAAACATAATCATCTGGTTTCAATAATCTAAAACTATTAAAATAAGTTTTAAAAATACATACTAGAATGTTATTTATCAATTAAAAGCTTAATTATTAATTAAACAACATTCGTTATTATTATAATTACAATTACTTTTGTAGGCAAATAAGACAGAGTCACCGCAAACTCAATTAATTATTATTAAATAATTCTTGTAACTACATATACAAACATCTTCTAAATGCTTATATGAGTAGAATATTAATCAAAATTAATTTGACGTACAATCGCATCATTGATATGAATATCATTTGTAATCTTATATGTAAGATAATCTGATTTGCAATAAGTTGTTGGAACAAAGTTCTGATTAACTGTGTTGACTTGTACCATCACGTTTTATAAAATCAGTTGATTAAAATACCAAATATATATTACACTATACTAATTTTCATTTCATAAAGAGAATTACCAGATGTAAATTATAAATAATTTTTAAAAATTTGGACAACAAGCAATACTGCGAACAAAGTTACCTCCATTAGGACTCACATAGTAAGTACTTCTATTGTTTCAAATAGAATAATTCATCCAATTCAAGTGAATAATTTTTCAATAAAAAATCTACTTATTTTAAAAAGTTGTTTTATTAATGAAAAAGAATAATTAAATATTTACTATTTCACTTGCATTAACTTTCTATGAAAATTACCTGTTCAATGGAAAATGATGATTCAATTTTGGAACATACACTGTTAAAAGAAATGATAGTGACTTCCATTACATTTAATGGAAGCCATTATAAATTCATTTGCTGTGAAAACCTATCTCAGCGACGATTTCAACTAATGTTGGAATGTAGAGTTTTTTGATAAATAAATGTCAAAAATTGTTAAATTTACTCCAACTGTATTTTTCATATTATATTAAAGTATAAAAAACTTGTATGCAAAGTCTCAAATCACTATTTATCATAGAACTAGAGATATGAGCAAAAATGTAATGTTCAATAACAGCGCTACCCCAACTTTTTATCAAACTTCATGCTCTTGAAGCTCGTTGATATGTATTCAAAGACTTGCAGTATTATAACTTCTTTTTTATTGTTAAGTTAAATTACATTCACCTGTAAAGTTTTAAGTCTATATCTTTAATAGAATAAAATGACTTGAAATGTAATATTTTAGCAGTGTCATAATTACATGTAATGGAAGCCATTATCATTTCTTTTAACAGTGTGTGTTCCATAATTATATAATTATTTTCCATTTAACAAGAAGTGTTCCTATGAATTTATCTCTAAAACATCAGGATTTTCAGGAAAAAAATGAGAAAGTTGGAATTTTTCCAAAAATTTAAAAAACATGAGTTTTTTATTTTGGCTTTTTATAAATTCGTAATGTTTAAGAATTAAATAAATAAGCGAAAAGCTATACAAATGTATACCTAAATAGATGATTTGAAGGTCAAGCACTTCCATGAAACCACTACTTTGTCAATCCAAAAGGGTTTTTATGTCATATATAAAGTATAAATAAAATATCTAATTTCAATAATATTCATATACTGGTTGCAAGATATCTAGAACCTAATGACAGAAATAGAGTTGATTTTATTAAAAAATGTTTAATATTGTGAAAAGATATCAATTGTTTATAAACATTCAATTCTTTTCTGTATCTACGAAAGTTCAATAATATTTACTTGATATGATAATTTAATGAATTCTAATTTCGGATAACCTAAAGAATGATTATAATATTCTCATACTCAAAATTCAATTAAATCTACAAGGTTATTTTTATTCTTACTTATTTGTTACACACGTTGTTTTACTCTGAATTACCGATAACATTTAATAAAAAGTAAGTTTTTGAAGCTATATTATCATTAAAACATTTCTTTTCAAATATAAAACATTGTAAGAATAAATTAAGTACAATAATTATAATATGAAACTTCTGTTGAATAGATTCTGTTGTATATATCTATTTGCAACAGTTTCTACTGCTGGGATTGATTTTCAGTGTATTCCGTTAGGCTCTATTCATATAAAAAACATAAGGCTGGGCACTGTTAGGGAAAACTTGGTTTACGAACTCGCTAAATAAATCGATAATAGAGAATAAAAAATAGCAATGGTGTTTAATTTAACGTTACTATATATATATAGTAACGTTTTTGTTTCATTCAAATATTATGACTTAAGAGGCGGTCGGAACCAAATCGGTGACTTAGTTCGGTGCTTGTAATAAATGCTTATAATAATTTATTCATTTATTAATATGGTAAAAATATAGTCATTTCCTCTAGTCATATATGTAAAGAATAATTTAAAATAGTGAAAGCCACAAAAGTATACAAAATATTGTTATAAAGCGAAAAATCCCACCTAACAATCGACACGACAGTTTTTTGCATGCGGTATATGTCAAGTCAGTTTGATATTTGTAATAAATGCTTATAATAATTTATTTACTTATTCATATAGTAAAAATATAATCATTTCCTCTAGTCATGTATATAAAGAATAATTTGAAATAGTTGAAGCCATAAAAATATACAAAATACCATCGTAAAGCGAAAAATGCTGACTTGACATATACCGCAAGTCACCAATTTGGTTCCGACCGCCTCTTAATTATTAAATAAGAAAAACGATTTATCCTTCTTTGCCGGACGCTTCAGGTGTTACCTATTAAAAAGGACCTATTGTAAGTTGTTTTCTTGGCTCTGATATTTGACCAGAGCCAAGTTATAGAAAATATAGCTACAACACTGTATTCTTCGTCAAAAAATATGAAAAAATACATGTAATTATTGTTGTTTATACTTTTAAGTAACTTTTCACAAATCCCACGGAAAAAGTGAGTTGCCCCGACATGCTCATAGCAGCCTCTTTTCCATTTTTGTTTTATAGCTAGTGATCCAAAAATATTAGAACGGAGTATTATACATATTTTTTATGTATTTTTTGGCGTAGAATCCGATGGTGCCATTAGTTTTGTTGTAACTATTACTGACAAAGCAAAAAAAGCAAAAAATTGATAAAAAATAGCTAAAAAACAGGGTTTTTCGACTTTTAAATATGGCGCACCACTCCAAAAAATCTGGGCAAAATAGGGCAGATTGAGGACGCAAATCCTCAACTTTTCACAAATTTTTGAGGCGGCACCCCTTTTTTTAAAGTTTTTAGAGCAATTTTAAGAATATTTTATGGTTTTTAGGTTAGTTTTTGACGTCAAAAATAGCTGAAAATATTACAGTAAATGCGCATTTTTATATAGAATATGCTCAATTTTTTTCAAATTTCTTAACCGTCAATAAGGTGCCGAAAAAAATTATTTTTAAAAAATCATGTTTTTTTGAGGTTAGGAGTACTGGAGGGGGGAGGGGTAGCAGGTCGCAGTTTAAAATTTCATTTTTGAGCAAACACTAACTAATTTTGGACGAAAATTTGAATTCCGTGATGGGGGGCATTTTACCTATCTTAATGGGGGGTACCCTTTATTCGTGAGTCTTCTAGATAAATTTATTTTTATTTGTCATTCTGCAACTTGTGAAAGCATTAAAATCGGCATTTTTAATTACTTTGGTCAGTTCTACTTTATGTTTCTTTGAGTTTAAAAGTGTACTTCAAGGTGTTAAATATAACAGTATAAAAACAACAAGAATAGTTTTTTATTTTACAGTATTAAATCTTTAGAGTGGAATAAAATGATGGTGAATCCCATGAACGTGTTAAACTTGCTTTTAATAACATTTCAAGCACTCAATCTGAAAGAAACTCCAATAACACAGCGAGAAAGAGATTTAAAAGAGCATATTGAACAAATTTTATTCAACTTTATGTTTGAATTTGATGAATTTGGAGTTGTTGAGGATGAAACTCTTGATTTTGCAGAACCTTATAAAGATATTCAAATGCAGGTTGTAGAAGATGATGAAAGAGATAGTACACCAATGAAAGCATTCAGCAGTACACATCAGACGTTGAAGAATTAGATCATGATTATAAAGCAAGAGCAGTAGAGTTTTGGAGGAGTGGTGTTAATCAAAATTTGAATTTAAAAACCGTACAAAATAGATTTCGAAAGGTAACATCAATAACACAATTAAAACGTTGGGCAAAAACTTTAAAGAAAGGCGGAACTTATAGAGAAAAAATAGCTAGAATTTGTTCTTTTGTGTTAGAAAATTTCAAAGCTGCTGTTGATGCTGGACATATTACCCATGATATAGATTTACAGAAATGGGCTCTGCAAGCACAAAAGGAGGGGTCATGAAGATTTTCGTTTGTTTTGTTCTTTCGCTATAATTAGGTGAATTCCTAATGTTTCTCGAAAATTCCAAATCTAGGTGAAAGAGGTCGGTAAAATGCATATATTTAGTTACTATATAGAACCTTACGAGCCTCAGCCATAAACTGAAAATACATTTAAAAATTTCAAAATGGCCTGTACATTAATTGTATGAATGCATTTTTATTTTTGGCTTCTAAAAACTTTTCTTTTTATAAAATCTATCATTCATAATTTTTGCGGAACTGTAGGAATGGTGGAAAGTACCTAAAATATCATGAAACTAAAAATTTTAAAGATTTATGGCGTTTTAGACGCTCTATTGCGTTCTGATCATGAAAATAACACCAAAAACACAGTCAGCGACCAAAAAAACCCTAAATATCGATATTCAATCGGATTTATATCATACGCATCAATAAATTACGAGAATAAGCTTACAAAAATCGTTTTTCGACCAAAAAGACTCCTATAATTTTTTGATTACCATCCTAAACTATAATTTCAGCATAAAAATTTATTCACTGACCAATAACTTTCTTGATACTGATTGTTAACCTTACTCAGTACGATTTTTGGCCGAAAGATATGAAATTAACCTCAAAAAATTCACTTAGCAACTAAAAATGACCTCAAATATCATTTTTCGTCGATTCTAACGAGCCGTATAGTTTCCCTCCTGAAAATGATCACGGAACTTATGATGCGATATTTTGCGTCACTTTTTATATCACTTTTCGTGTCGCTTTATCGAGCCAAAAGTGACGCAACTTTTTGCGCAACTAATTGCGCAACTTTTCCAAAAATATAATATCAAATAAATTATAAAAATTTTTTTTTATTTCATTTTACATAATTTAAAAAATGTTAAAATACAGAATTGAAAATATTTAGAGCATGATTTCATTATCCACGTTTAAAGAATCAATTTGGAAAAAATCTCTAACATAAATTGAAAATTCTTTATCTAAATTATTAAAGGTGTGTTAATAGTCCAATCAATAGAGCAAAAAAAGGCTATTTTAGACATTGATTAGGGGGTTAATAAAACCTATATAAAGTTGTTGAGGGCGATAAAAAAACATATCCTCCATAAAATGTAACCAAAAAAAAAATGGTAGAAAATTCTCCAGCAGGCTGCAAAGTTGTCCAAAACAGCTTTTTTAATTCTCTGAAGCAACCTATGCATTTTAGCAAAAAAAGTAATGAATAAAAGTATTATAGAATAGAAAAACCTACAATTTGAGTACTGCCGCGATTATTTTCGTCAATTAATTATTACAAAAAAGCCAAAAAACCATCAAAAATTGACATTCCTTGGATATCAATTATTTACTGCAAAAATAATTTTTTTAATATTTTTAAAGTTTCAAAAGGAAGCCTTCATAAATACGATCAGAAAGAGAGGTTGTAACAGCAAATTGGTTAATTTGTTGCTGAGATATTCCCTATTATTTATCCCAACACGCATAATGTTTATTACTATAATTTTTTTTGCCTGAACATATTGAGTTGCATATGGGCTTAAATTCTTCATGAAGGTTCAAATTTTCATATTTTGTTAAGAGCAAATGAGAAAATTGAATAGCTATATTTTTTATGACGCTTTAAAAAAGAGGGTGTTTTTTTTTATAAATAAATGAAGCTGGGGCTTTATTTATAACTTATACGAATTTGCTATTTTAATATTCTTATAGCTTTGTTCGAAACGAAGATAAAAAAAAGAACTCTCTTAGGCTAATAGGAGCCGAGATAAGATTTTTTTTTAAATTACAGCAACTTTGTTTATAACAATTAAGAAACGAATCAAGTGTCATTTTTTAGTTGAAGACTTATGTTTTAAAAATCTGTGATTAGATTTTCAAAAATTCCGCTCTTTATTATTAAAACTAAAATAATAATAACATACAAATAATAACGTCAAGGTCGGAGTCGTGCTGGGGATGCTTATCTTTGCGCTTGAGGAAAGTTCACAGAGAACCCCGTTCCAATAAAATTCGTAAAAATTAATCGTATCTCCGTAAATAATGAACCGATTTTGATGTTTTTTTAAATCTGGGGTACCCTGAAAAATTATTAATATTGGTGCAAATAGTTTTTCAAAATAAGGTGTATTTAAGTTAAAACAGCTGTACCCAATACAAACACCTTAAAAGCAAATGATTGTTGTGGCTCACTGAATCAATATTTTTAGACGTGTAATGTCTTATTTCAAAGCTAAAAAAAAGTACTGTGAAATGAGATATCATGAGTTTCATTACGATCAATATTTATGAAATGCGCGCAGATTTACGTAAATGTTGTAAATGACCGTACCATTAAGTTTAATTACCAGTTTGATTAAAATTTTTATTGATTCTATATTTTAACTTATTATTATAATTAATTTTGAGTTTATATAAATAAAAAAATAATTATTAATAATTGCAAAAATTTTAATAGTAATAATAAAAATTGTTATCTCGTTTTTTTTACTTTTCTTTGTTTTTCATGCAAAAAAATTTTTTACGTTCTTCTAACCTCAAAATCGCAACTTCTTTTCTCATTTTCGGCTCTCAGAACGTAAAATTCATTACGTTACTTGGACAAAAAGGCTTTTTAACGAAACTCGTTACAAACCTCGCCTTCGGCTCGGCTTGTAATCTTCTCGTTTCGTAAAAAAAGCCTATCTGTCCACGGAACGTAATGTACTATTTATCATTAAATATATTTTTATTTTCTTTCTAAAATTAAACTACTAAGATTTTGATGTAAGAAACATTTTTAAAATAACACAGAAAAAATCGATAAACAAAGGGTAATCAGAAAATTTAAATTTGTATTTAAATAAACATTAAATTTCAGCAACAGCTTCTCATATATTATATAGATTAAAGTTATTTTTTTGTAGCAATTGTAATAAGGAGCGTTGCTTCAATGTCGAGGCAATCGAAATTAAAAACGACGCATGGGAAGAAAGCGATAGTATAAATTGTAATATTTTTATAGAGGAAAACGAAAGCGAGCCAACCGCAAAAAAAAGAAAAATTAATATTTAATAAAAATATATTTTACACGGAAATAAACATTTTTACATCCTTCTTCCATAAATTTTATCTTTTTACATCATAATTTTTTTGATGTATATTAATATTTTATAATAAAATAAAAAAATTAAAATAGTTCCAATTAAAAAGCAATTTTCATATCAATTTTTCTATTATATTTAGGAAATATTTCTTACATGAAAATCTTAGTAGTTTAATTTTAGAAAGAAAATAAAAATAGATTTAATGATGAAAAAATTTTTTTGCATAGAAAACAAAGAAAAGTAAAAAAAACGAGATAATTTTTATTATTACTTGCAACGTACATTATATAGTACGTTAGTATAATCTTTGTATAGAGGATATGATAAGGGAATAGCATAAAACTGGAAGTCGGAGAATTGCGACTCCGAGCTTCCAAGCCAAAAGTCGCACGGTGCGCGGAGTGCTTAGAGCTGCATAATACGATACGATACCGATATTTTGATAAATTATTGATATCGAATCGAATCAAAAAATTATTTATTGTATTGTATCGATATTGACAATATTTTTTAGGAAATATTATCGTATTGTATTGGTTTTGATTCGATATCGATACAATAATCAATAAATTATCGAAATTAAAAAATACAAAATCGAGAATATTATTAACAGATAATTAAAACGTAATAATTTTTTACTTTTCATAAGCAAATTTATTTGTGAAAAGTAAATATGTAATTTACAAAAATTTTACAGAAACATGAAAATATCAATTATTAAATTCAATAAAAATAACTATTAGTTCACTATATTAATAAACTTTATTAAATTAATTCCAAAAACTATATTTAATTAAATGAAAATTTAATACTGGAAAATAATTAAAAAATAATTTGGTAACAAAATAAAAATACTTAAAACCTAATTGAGTCACAAAGTGAAATTACAAATCCACTTCACATATATTTCTTTTTAAGAACTCTTCATCCATCGATTAATGCAAATAAGTTCTTTTAAACTCTCATCATTTAATGAGCATCTTTTATTGGTTGCTACCAAAGCTGCAAAGGAAAAAAGTCTTTCAACTGGCGTGGAAGTTGCTTGTAAACTCAAAATATCTCTTGCTACTTTTGATAAAATTGGGTATACATGACTGTAATTTTTCCACCATATTAATATGTCTGTTTCTGGAGCAGATCTAGGAGATTGTAAATAGTTTTGAATCTCTTTTTTCGCAAATATTCGAAACTTCAGGTTTTAAAAATAAGATATCAAAATCAATGGATTTCTTTTCATCATTGTCTAATTTAAGCTTTTTATGGGGAAGCTGTTCTTCATTATTTTCTGTTCCAAATTTCTTGTAATAATTTTTATATATAGATTTGAATTTATCTAAAGTATCATCTTTCATCTCTCTTCCCCATTGAGTTGCATCAAAACCATCAGCTTTAATTCTAGGATCAAGGATTAGAGACACACAATATATCCAATTACATTTATTGTAGTGTTTAATTAATTTATCTCTTCCTTTTTGGAATGCAACAATAAATTTTTCATCAAGTTCCTTTCTGTTTTCTTTATTATCTAATTCAAAAGATTTTTTTTCTATATTATCTAGTAAACAATTAAAAGCTATTACAGCTCCTGGTATGGTAACATATTGTTCACCGCTGATTCTTTCTGTAACTTTCTTAAAATCACCTAAAAAATCTAATATCATTTTTAAAATTTTCCACTCATCAACGTTTATAAGATAATTTTGAAATTCGACATTTCTTTCACATAACATATTGTATGCATCTTTCAATTGATAAGAAAGAAATAGCATATCATATGTACTATTCCATCTTGTTTTACAATCGGTAATAGGTTTTTTATACTTTATGTCGAGGACACTACAACAGTTTACCAACTTATTAGTCATAATTTCCGAATTCCTAATTTTATTGTGTAAACTTCGAATTTTTTTGACTGTATTTGCAATAGAAAGCGATTGTAAATTGAAATCTTCATTTTCACTTTCTGATATACTTTCATCTTCTGAAGTTTCAATACTACCGTTCTCGATTTGCATTAAATTTAAAATATCTTGGACTGCCAGATTCAAAACATGAGCCAAACATCTAAAGTGTTGGTCTTCTGTATCAAACTCAATATTTTTTGTCTTTAAGATTTCACCTAATTCTGAAATAAATGTAGTATTCGCGGACACATTATCTAATGTGATGCCCATAATCTTATTACTAATATTATAAAACTCTGTGACATTAAAAAAAATTTGTGCTATGTCAAAGCCAGTATGTTTCCCATTCGATGCTTCAAAATCTAAGGTAACTGATCGCAAAATCCAATCTTTATCAATAAAATGGGCAGTGACTCCATAGTACGATTTTCTGGTCCTAGCAGACCAAGCATCTACTGTAAACGAAAATTTAGAATCATTTTGCTCCAAAAGTTTTTTTAAGTTTATTTTCATTTTAATAAATTCTTCTTGGATCATTTGATCTGTTTGATATCTGTTAGGGACAATTATATTGAAATGTTTGAAAAAATTTTGAGTTACTTCATCATTAAAAAAATTTTTGGCAAGTTTTTAAATGATAACCATGCTACTATTAAGAGGAGGTCACGTATCTCTGTCCTTTTCTAATCAAATAAATGAGTTTTTTACAAAAACTAATAACTTTAGCAAAAAATGAAGAGAAAGCCGCATCTCGTATCAAAAAAAGCAATATTTTCTTTGATGAGAAAGAATTTATTTTATTGCTTCGTTTTCAAGAAAACCTTGAAAAGCTTAAATCATAAAGGTTAGGTTGGACAATTTGGTTTTTCAAGATTTTCTTGAGAATGAAGCAATAAAATTAATTTTTTCTTATCAAAGAAAATATTGCTTTTTTTGATACAAGATGCGGGTTTCTCTTCATTTTTTGCTAAAGTTATTAGTTTTTGTAAAAAAATAATTTCTTTGATTAGAAAAGGACAGAGATACGTGACCTCCTGTTAATCTGTTTACATTTATAGATGATTTTTTGTTCTGAAAAAAAAAATTTTTTATTTATTTAAACACTGCTAAATTATAATTAATTTGTATTAATAACATATGATACATAGCGTAAATTGAAAAAAACTCGATTTAAATCAAAGATTGAACTGAAAGAAGGAACAAACGATGTTTTTAATCATTAAAAAAAACAAGAGTAAATATTCTTACGTTTAGCATTGAATCCAGCGTCGATTGAGATTCAGAAACAACAGCTTTTTTACTCTTTGTATTTGAAGAATTAATGGGAAAAACTAATTGAAATTCTTTTCTATGGTGTCGTTGAAGATGTGCTTTTAAACCACTAGTATTACTATTGGTCATTTTGATTGTTGTTTTAAAATTTCCTTTGTAATCTTTTTCACATAGTAAGCACGATCCATATTTAATTTTCTCCATTTTCGTATAGATAAAAAAATCTTTCAGTGATGGTTTTTCATCTTTTTGATCACGTTTGTTATCAATCATTTCTTTAGTATTATTTTCTACACTTTCTTCGTGAACTAAACTTTCGTTTTCATGACTTTTGTCTTTTAAATCAAATTCATCATAATTATGTTGTTTCACAGATAATTTTTGTACAGTTGCACTACCGCCATTCAATTCATAAAAATCTTGTTTAAAAATCTCTTTATTACCTAAAAATTTTGATTTTGAATGATTTGATTAGACAAACAGATTCAAATTACTATTTCTATAACCTTACTGTTTTCGCAGTCCAAACACATTCTTTTTTCTGAAGAACCTTCTTCATCTCCAATTGATTTCGAACATTCGTCAAAAATATGAACAAATTTATTACACATAATACAGCGATGTTGACTAGGCTTGTGCCCATTTTTACAAGCATCACAATTGAACATTATTCTAAAATAAGATTATTGATACGTTTTTAAAATATGTAGATTATAACATAAATAATTTTCAATGTAATCTTGTAATTTTCATATAATAAAGTAATAGTTACCTTGTAAATCTTAAATATTTACAACAAAAATTTAAATTGTATATTACTTATTCTATAATAATGTACACGATTCCTTTGAATATTAAATATTTCAAATCAGAAAAATAACTCTAAAAAAGAACTTTTTTTACTGTATATAAAATAGTTATCACAACTGACGTGTTTAATCACGCACGTATGTAATTCCTTTGTTTTTAACACACACTTTTAACAGCTGATTTTTGAAGAGTATTCAAGCACGGTTAAGCCGGGAGGACCAAACAAATAAAAACTCACTCTCTTTCTTTTCTCTCTTAACTCTCTTTTTTTTTAACCCCACTTCGTTTAGGAATGTGCATGTGTTACGTTAATAGGTTTATGCGTTGAATAAACTAGTTGATACTTGTAAAGTATATCTATACATATATATTCCTTACGCGCTCTCTCTCTCTCTCTCTTTCTAATCGAACTCGGTAAATCAACGAGTTGCCGTCGCGCTACATTTCTATGTGTTGTGTACGTGTGACTCTATCTGTGCGCGTATACACATGCAAGTTGAGAATAAGAGAGGAGAGGGAACGCGGACACTACACAAACGAAATATAGGAGAGAAGGGGAGAGAGAGACGGCACATCAGCATGTGTCGTTGTGTGTATGCTGTTTGGGTATATTAGTTTACGACATGAGCATATATGTATTTAGCGTGTACTCATACGCAGCTTATTATTAATATCTCTCATATCTCCACTTTTTATATTACAAATAAAACTTTGTGTTGTTAAAATTTATGTATAATGTATTTAAATTTTCGACTATTCCTTTCTCTCTCTCTTTCTCTTATGTAAGAAGTTGGGAGTAATTAATAAGCACGTCCATTTCTATATAAGAGAAAGAAAACGCATAATACGCACTTTGTTTTATTCGATATCAATATTTTCGATAATATTGGGGCAAAAATATTGTCAATACAATAATATCGTTACATTCTCAAAATATAGTTATCGTATCGTTATTTTTATTGTTAGGATAAGTATTGTATCGGTATCGTATTGAAATCAATACGATATCGATACAATATCGATATTTTTATCGATTATTGTGCAGCTCTAGGAGTGCTGAGTTGGCAATTCATCGTGGGCAACTTACATCGTCGTTTTAGACAACGACGAGCGTCAGACCATCGTCGGACGCGCTAGAGCAAAGTCGTTACTAGTCTCTCTCTCGCCTTGTATGGTTCTTATAATAAATACTTAGTCAATTTATATTAAACCTCTCTTCAATTATTTTTGCATTCTCACACTTCCCGTAGGAGTGCGTATCAACAAATACCACGTAACATATTATTTTTTGGTGACAGCGGTGTGGGATACGCAACGAGGATATTAGCAAAAAATTTTAATTTTTTTAAGAAATAAATTTAATAAGTAAAAGAAGCGTGTCAGATAAAGTATACATTTTTTGTGAGAGAGAGAGATCATTTGATTAATTGAATATCTTAAGAGGATGTAAAACTGACACTACACCTGTACTCATGAATTTAGCCTATCTTTTTATTTTATTGCAAAAAAAATGCTTTAGCTTGTAGTATTTACCTCGAAAATTATTCAGTTAAATTTTCAAATGAATTCATTCATAAGTTATTGAGAATTTTGGATTCCAATAATGATTCTTATAATTTTTCGATTTTTTACCAGAATCCAAATATCTTAAAAACTAATGAATAAATTTATTTGAAAATTTAACTAAATAATCATTATGATATATACTACAAGCTAATGCATTTATCTTCTGAAAATTCAACAATAAAATGGAAAGACAGTTAATATTTATGAGTACAGGTGTAGCGTCCGCCTTACATCTCTTTAAGTAAATATATTTTTTTAGCGAATTTTTTTTTTATTAAATATTTTTGAAAAATCGCGTTGAAAGTTAACAAGGCAGAAGATCCGAACGAGAGGAAGGAAGGAAGGAAGGAAGGACGTCCGAAAATTATAACCCAAGAAATGAGAGTGCTCCTTATCAAACTGCTCACTCTTTGCTGCAACAAGTAAGTAAAAATTATATAAATCTTATTAAATTGTTCCACAGGGTAGTACAGAGTCACGAAAAAAATCCGAAGGCGAAGGAAACAAAAAAAATAAGAAATTTTTTTCTCATCCTATTAATAAAAATGATTAGTGCGCGAATATAGTGTGCGTTAGGAAGTGAAAAAAAAAGAAAAACGAGCGCGAGCGTAACAGAAATAGTGCCGTTCTTAAATAAAAGAAAATAATATTTAAATGTTAGAAGTTTTAATAAATCCTTGGAAAAAAAATTAAATTCAAACAAGTAAATGCGTGCGAATAATAAAATTCAATATCCTGGTCATTTATTAAAATTTTTTTTCAATTTTCAAAAATAATCTAATTAATTTTAAAAGCATATTATCAGAAGTTATTATAAATATATTTGCTTATTTGCGTAATTAAACAATAAATTTTGCAGTAAAGAAAAAAAGTTAAATAGAGAAGTTAAAGAATAATGTTTGGATTATATTAATTTGATAGTTGATTTTTAACGCTAACATTTTTACTACAAGTTAATTGATTATCAGCGCGCATAAGATAACGTAAACGTTTCGCCTTCTCAAGCGTAATTTAAAGAGTAAAAGTAAAATTTTAAGAAAAAGTTAAATTGTGAAATTACGTTAAAAGTAAATAAATTGTCAAGCATGTCTCTTTATAATCTATTTTCAAAAAAAGACGAAAAACGGTATTAAAATAAAATTCGTCAATGAGGCGTAGAGGACGTTCCTTGTCCCCTATTAGGGGCTCACGTAGTGAGGAAAACCTAGTTGGTCTTGGGAACGAAAACAAAAAGTTTATATTCCAACAAAAATGTAGGAAATAATGCGAAACACGCATGGGAAAACCCAGGGCCGTACACTTACTCGGGATCGAACCAACCGATGTTTACATCAAAACCTTATAGTTTGCCAAACGCGACCTTGTTGCATCAAATGCCGTATAATGGCACTTCTCTAACAAATACAAATGTTTCACAAAATAGCCCGCAAACGTGGAATAACGTACCAGCGCAAACTAATTCAAATTTTAATTTTATCACGCCAATGAACCCTAATTACGCAATAAACACGCAACAAATAAATTTAGCGCCGGGAATGCAGCACATAACCTTTGAAAAGATGCCTTGTTTATCATTACATCAAGCGATCAGACAAATTCCAATCTTTGACGGCAGCGTAGATAAATTACCTTTATTCTGTTCAGTACTGCGAAGCATAGTAAATAATTTCGGGCCAGGCTGTCAAATTATCATTCTGTACGAGTTAGCTACAAAACTCATTGAAAAAGCAGCGGATATTTTCACGGCACACTTGATGCAATACGAGTCGATAGAAGCTCTTATAGCAGACTTAGAGGCACAGTATAATAACGACACAATATTAGAAGAGTTATCTACACAATTGAAAGTGATTACACAGCAGCAAGGCGAGTCAGCAACGGATTTCGGCGCGCGTGCACAAGCTTTATTGAATCGATTATCAACAATTTACGATACATTACCGGTATTAAGCGAACAAGACCGTTTAGCAAGGAAGCAATTAATAGAAAGAGGCGCCTTACACGGAAAAAGGAAAATACCTGAAAAGAATGTACTAATTTGAGTCAGTACTAGAAAGAATATTACTAGTCGTTTTTTAATTGATACTCAGTATATATTTTAAAACGACCTATATAAGTACATTTTTTAACGCGACTCGTCCCAAGAATTGTGTGGTATAGTACCGAATTTTTCCGTACTACGGGACTACATTATCTTTTACTAACATAGTACCTATACAATATTTACTGCGGCGCTGTCGAATATGAAACTTCAATACAGCTAATTTATCATAATGTAAAAACCATTAAATTGTATATAAATTTTTAGCAATCAATAAATATAATATCGATCATATAATATGTAAAAATTTCAAACTACTAATTATTAATTTTAAACTTGAGTTGATTATTATAAACGGGAAAAAGCAGATGAATTTTTTTTGCTACAATAAAGAAATTTGTAAGATTAAGCTTGAGTGCGGACAACTCATGAAATCCACCGAGATGCTATACATAAAAAGTTATATACAAACTTACGATGTATAGTATTTCGAGGTTAGGTTTGTCAAGCTTGATCTAACTTTCAATCTAAGTTTATAAAAGAAATAAATTCAAATGACTTTTTATTTTAACAAAAATGATTGTACTAACATAGCTATAGTGCGGATAAGTTAGAATATTTGTTTGATTAATGAATTTAAAAAGATGTCAACAAAATAAAAAAAGCAAAAATCGATTCTAACAGCTCTGACATCCTGTTAAGTTGAAAATTAATTATTAGTAATTTAAAAGGGTTGTATATTATAAAAATGATTTTAGAATCATCAATTTTTAATTCTAGTATGGGAAAATCAGTTCTATATATAGCAATTATATTCTCTGCAAAATTTTACCCCTGGATCGGATAGGTGAAATATCAGTCCTAGTACCGAAAAAATAGGTACTACGTAGCGGAAATTCATGCACTCAGTTCGTAATATAGTTATGCCAGCATTAGTAGTTAAAATTTGAAGTATAGTATTGATTAAAATTATACTATTACATTTTTTTTCAATACTTTATCACAGAAATAATACATACTACGTGTAGTATTGATTTTAATGGTATTTACCTTTTTCCGTGTACAGTATTATTTGTTCGGATTAATATCGCCCTTAGATATGCAAGTGCGTTGCGAAAAACCTCAGACGTTAAGGAAAGCTATACAACTTGCAGCTGATTTTAAAAATAAACAGAAGACGCGATTTTTTGCACAGATGCAAAACGCATTTATAAACGGCCTGTAACCCGTAAATTCGGTAGCACAAAATACACAATCGTTATCATTGTGGTCTCAACCGAATATTAATAACATGATGCAAATGACACAAAATCAACTTCAGTTATTAAATACAAACAAAGTGTATGAAGCACAAATAAAAGCAATGCAAGCTACGCCTGTAAAAATAGAAACAGGTACAAGTGCGGTTAAACGTAGCTATTGTGACAAAGAAGGCCATAAAGAAAGCGCATGCATTAAGAAAAAATATGATAAAATACGATGCGCTTATTGCGATAAGATGGGGCACGCGACGGCGGAGTGTCAGATACTAAGAAATGATGCCGAAAATGGTATTATTCATGCACAAAATAAAAATAATTCACAAAATGTTAATAACGGTAAAAGAAATAAATCAAACGATAACAAGAATTATACGAGTGGTCCGTGAAATAATTATAACAAAAGCAATTTCAATAATAGTAACTACAATAGAAACTTTAATAATAATAATTATGGCAGAAATAATTCCAACAATAATTATATCAATGGAAATGCTAATAATAATTACAGAAATAGTTATAGTAGATTTAACAGGGGGTTTCAATAGAAACAGAAACTATGATTCACGTAATAATGAATATAATTATAATACTCAAGGACCGCCGCGTTATAATAATAGAAACGATATGAGTTTTAAGAGGAGGTCACGTACCTCTGTCCTTTTCTAATCAAAGAAATGATTTTTTCACAAAAACTAATAACTTTATCAAAAAATGAAAAGAAAGCCGCATCTTGTATCAAAAAAAGCAACATTTTCTTTGATAAGAAAAAATTAATTTCATTGCTTCGTTCTCAAGAAAACCTTGAAAAACCAAATGGTCCACCCTAACCTCTATTATTTAAGTTTTTCAAGGTTTTCTTGAAAACGAAGCAATAAAATTAATTCTTTCTTATCAGAGAAAATATTGCTTTTTTTGATACAAGATGCGGCTTTCTTTTCATTTTTTGATAAAATTATTAGTTTTTGTAAAAAAATCATTTCTTTGATTAGAAATTACAGAGATACGTGACCTCCTGTTAATAGAAATCGCAGTAGATATAACAGTCGTGAGAGATATCAATATAACAGGAACGAGAATCAAACGCGCGAACCGGATAGAGAACGGGAATCAAACGCAAATGTGAATGAAAATAATCAAAGTAATAGAAAAAGCGAGCCTTTAAACTCGCAGGATGTCCGCCGCAACCCTCAGACGCCGGGCAGGAATTAATTAATAATAATCAGAACATATTAAATAAAAGTGATAATAAGCATGTAAAAATTAGGCGCACAATAAACATGAAACTCGCGTGCGCAGGGCGTAATCCGCCTATTGTTAGACTGGAAAGTCGGAATGTAAAAGAAAATAGTGCAGATTTTATGTTGACTCAGGAGCAGATATTTCAGTAATAAAGGCGAAATGTGTAAATGAAAATACAAGTATAGATAAGCAGCATATTTTAGAGATTACAGGCGTCATACCAGGGGAAATGTATACGTTAGGAAGAGCAGATATGACTCTTCAAGGACTACAGTGTGAGGTCCATATTGTCCCAGATAGCTTTCCTGTAAAAACAGATGGGCTATTAGGCTGGGAAACTATTAGTGAGCACAACGGACATATAAATACCGTACATAAGTGCATTGATTTTATAAAATTATCGATTCCCTTTGAGCGGGTGGAAACAGTGGAAATTTCCGCAAGAATAAGACGCGTTATTGCTGCAAAAGTTATTAATAATGATGTAGAAGTAGGCTGGGTGCCACTTCAAAATTTAGGGCCTGAAATATTATTTGGAAATTTTATTAAAGAAAATAAAAATGGTGTAGCGTATGCAGTATGTATAAATACGAATCATAAAAATATTGAAATTCAGACTCCAGAAATTTTTCCATGCGAAGTTATAAAAAAAGATAACGATTTTTATGCCGGTGAGGACGGCAACCGTAAAGGAAACGAAGTTTCCGATTGCAAAAAGATTAGACGCGCAATGTCGGAGTACGCGCAACAAAATTCAGAGAAAAAAGTGCTGATGCTGAATTAAAATATGTAGACAAGTGCATGATAAATAAAACTCCAAGTAAAATAAAAGAAAGAGATGAAAAAGTAATGGAAGAGTTAGACTTTGAAGAATTAAAAAAAGAGGAAAAAGAGCATGTTCGAAGCTTGATATCCGAGAATCTTTTTGTCTTCGGGTTAGGTAATGAATTATTGCCAGCAACAAATATTTTAACACACAGAATAAAAACGACACACGAGGAGCCAGTTCGTGTGAAACCGTACCGTTACCCGATAGCATTAAAAAATATTATGCAGCAAGAAATAGAGAAGTTACTGGAAAAAGATATTATGAAACCATCTATGTCGAGTTATAGTAGCCCAGCATGAATAGTTAACAAGAAACCTGACCCTCAAGGCTGGAAACGCTGGCGTTTGGTGACAGATTTTTGCCAACTAAATGAAATCACTGTGGGAAGTTGCTATCCACTGCCATTAACTTGTGACATCTTAGAAAATTTAGCGTCAGCAAATTATATCACCGCCGTAGACCTTAAGGACAGCTATTATCAAGTAAAGATTGATTCAAAAGACGCACATAAAACTGCGTTCTCAGGGCCATCGGGTATATACCAATACAAACGTATGGCTATGGGGTTATGTGAAGCACTTATGACCTTTAGTAGGGCCATGGCTCTAGCTTTGCAGGGTTTACAAGGTACAGAATTAGAGATTCATCTAAACGATGTAATAATTCATGCAGAAAATTTAGAACAGCATGCAGTAAAATTTAAGAGATTTTTAAAACATATTGAAAAGGTAAACTTGACTATTGAAACAAAGAAATGTCAATTTTTAAGACGCGAGGCAAAGGCATTAGGACATATAGTAGGAAAAGGGCAAATTAAAACAGACCCTAAAAAGATAGAAGCAGTGTGTGATTATCCTATACCAGCAAATAAAAAGAAAGTAAAACAATTATTAGGCTTTGTTAGTTATTATCGTCGATTCATAAAAGATTTTGCAAGCATAGCAAGACCGTTACATAAATTAAGTTAAAAAAAAGAGAAATTTCTGTGGCTAGAAGAACATCAAATAGCATTTGACATGTTACGTGAGAAGCTATGCGAAGAGCCTGTGTTGGCCATGCCTAACTTAAGCGAGCCATTCATAGTAACAACAGATGGGTCCGATTATGCAATAGGCGCAATATTGAGCCAAGGAAAAATCGGCGAAGATCGACCTTGTGTATATGCCTCAAGATGTCTCAAAGAAAGCGAACTTAGATATTCTGTATATGACAAAGAATTATTGGCAGTAGTCTTCAGAATAGAACAATTTAGGCCTTATTTATACGGTACAAAATTTACAGTAGTTACCGATCATGAATCATTAAAACATTTTCATACAAGCACAAAGCCTGATTTAAGATTTAATAGGTTAAAAGCAGCTTTACGAGAATATACTTATGATGTTGTATATAGAACAGGTAGAAAAAATAATGCAGCTGACGCACTCTCTAGAAATCCAGTAATTGCAGACGGTGAAGAAAATCTTGAATTACCATACGCAGAAATGTATCAGTTGGCAGATAAGCAAGAAAAGCAAGATCCAAGTACTAGTGGATGTCGACCACCAGCGAGAATTTTTATCACACACACAGTGCATAAGAAAGGTGAAAATAAAACAAAACAAATGGATTCAAGTTCAAAAGATTCGGAAAACCCAAAAAAGAAAATTTTCATTCAAAACACAAGTGATGAAGCAGGAAGAGAGAGTAATGCTGATTCAGAGGAAAATTGGAATTACGGGAAAAGAAAGAAAGACCCTTGGAAAAGATCGGCGTACAAAAGGAAAAGGCGAAATAAGAAAGTGTTAAAAACACGTAAAACTCAGGCAAGAGAAAGAAAGAGTTAATTCAAGCTGAAAGCATAATAAGCCAAGTACAAGACGACGGTAAGCTCGCATATATGCGAAAAAGCACAAACATGCGAGAAGGAATTCTTGCAGCGAGTACACCAGTAGATAGACCGCATGCAGTGTCAGCAAAGAGCAGAAAACGAATGCAAGTGAACCAGCAAACAAAACATCAAAAATTGGAAATAAAGGTATATTGAAAAATACTAATAACGGCTACAACACAGACTCATTAATAGAAATATTGGAATATAAATCTAAAACTGAAAAAAAGGAAAACTTAGAAAATACAAGTCAAAGTAAGGAAAGTAGCAAGAAAAGTATATTAGAAATGATGCCGGAAATTTTAACAAAAAAGCATGCTCGATTTTTAGTTGATGTGCAAGAACAAGAGATGAATGGTAGAGATGGTGTACAAATGAATATTTAGGAAGAAACACCATGAGAGGTAGCAGAAGCATTGAGAAGCAGTGCACCTCATAATGCGGTTAATCGAACAGATATTAATGAAAGAGAAAAATTTCGTTCACATATGCGAAAAAAATACTACCAGATAGTGCCAAGTATAAACTCAGAAAAAGAGAAAGAGAAAAAATTGTTAAGAATAAACTCTGACGCTGAAATTATAAACAATGAGATAGACGGAGAATCATATTTTGAGGACGAGTTTGAAGTAAAAGACTTAAGTAAAAGTCAAGAGAAAGAAATTATAAGTGAGAGCGAAAGCGAGAGAGATAAACACGATGTCAATGAATCTGAGTCGCAAGACGAAAGCATGGAGCAGGAAGAGAATGAGAGTGACGTAGAGCTAGATAAAAATGATTTAAATAAGACTGAGTCGCAAGACCTTGAAGAAGAAAAAGCTGACGAAGAAAATAGGCATATGGATGTAATAGAAACGATAGAAAACAACGACGAAAATGGACAAATAAGTTGGAGTAATTTGTTTAATGATGGTACAGGTGTATTCGAAGTTTATGATGCAAGTGACGAATGTGCACAACACTGGTTAGATTTGATAAGGGATGACAATACACCGAAAGACGGTAATTGTTTTTTTCACTCAGTAATAAAAGTATGTAATTTAGGAATGTCCGCAAATAAACTAAGAGACATATTATTGGATGCAATATCATTAGGCGCATGCGGAGATCCACAAACAGCAGAAGCTATATTAACATAACGTACAAGACATGCTGATGTAGATTGCATATTTATATTTTCTTGCAAATTTAATCTAAACATCTGCGTGCATTTTATAACAGATTATGATGAAACGCTATATTGTCATTTCAAGGCAAACAGTTTGAATAATTTTATTCATTTACATTGAAAAGGAAGGCATTTTACGCCGTACCTTTATACGAGGAAAAATAATATAGTAAAAAGACATCAAAATAATAAAGAAAACGAAGGAAGTACAGCTTCGAGTGAAAACGACAATGAACAACGGGATAATAATATCAACGAGCCAGGTACTCCTATTACACCTACGACAGACTTACTGGCGCAAAGAGAAAAGAGTCAATCACATAAGATAAGTGATGCGCTTGAACGTTGCCTTGTAAAAAATGCAAGGCCACAGCGCGAGAAACCACCTTGGGCTCCGTTAGATGACAAAGTGCCACAGCCATTTAGTAAATTAAGAATATTGAGAGATCATTCATTTAAATATAAAGAAAATTCAATTTATACAATGTCGACAGATTTTTACTTAAATACAGAAATAATTTAAGCGCTTATAGAGCAGCAATATATAAATCCAGAAGAAATATCAAGCAGAAAATTTGCAGTCGGCGAAGTACACGTATCTAATTACAAAGATAATTTTATATTTTGTGCATTTGTTAAGAGGAGGTCACGTATCTCTGTTCTTTTCTAATCAAAGGAATGATTTTTTTACAAAAACTAATAACTTTATCAAAAAATGAAGAGAAAGCCGCATCTTGTATCAAAAAAAGCAATATTTTCTTTAATAAGAAAAAATTAATTTTATTGCTTCGTTCTCAAGAAAACCTTGAAAAACCAAATTGTCCACCCTAACCTCTATGATTTAAGTTTTTCAAGGTTTTCTTGAAAACGAAGCAATAAAATTTATTCTTTCTTATCAAAGAAAATATTGCTTTTTTTATTACGAGATGCGGCTTTCTCTTCATTTTTTGCTAAAGTTGTTAGTTTGTGTAAAAAACTCAATTCTTTGATTAGAAAAGGACGGAGATATGTGACCTCCTCTTAAAGCACATATAGACGATAGAGTATTAAAAGCAGATATTGAAAAATGTATTAAAAATTTGAAAAGGATAATTTTGCAATATGAAATTCCTTACGTTAGTGTGGTGAGAGATTTAGCAATGCTCTCAATCACCGACTGGACATATTTTATAGAAATCTTTAATGAAATATTTACAAAGACACCCTTGATAGCAGTATTTTATCAAAATAATATTTCAGTACCACCGGTAGAAGATAGATATAGGCTGCTAAAGGAATATCATGAAGCAGCTATAGGTGGTCATAGAGGTATAAATAAGACATACAAAAAAATAGCAGCTGACTATTATTGGAGAAATATGAGACGTTAGACAATTCGTCTTAGGCTGCGAAAACTGCCAGACAAAGAAGCTAGTACGCGTCAAAACGCGATTGCCCATGCTAACGGGCACACCGTCGAAAGCTTTTCAAAAATTATCTATGGATTTCTATGGGCCATTGACACCCACGAAAAAAGGGTACAGATATGTTCTTACAGTACAAGATTGGTTAGCGAAGTATTGTATTTTAATACCAACAGTACACTCAGACGCAGAAGGAGTAGCGCACGCTCTTACAAGAAAAGTACTAGCATATTTTGGGCCGCCATCTGCTATAATCACAGACCAAGGCAGGCACTTTATAAATAAATTACTCGAAGAATTCGCAGAAATATTCAGAATTAATAAATACTGTACAACTGCGTATCACCCCCAAAGTCAGGGAGGAATCAAACGCATGCATCATACGATAACAGAATATTTAAAAGCTTACATGGAAGAAAAAGTGGACTGGGCTGAGTGGCTAGACTTATGCCAATTAGCGTATTATTGTACAATACATGAAGCAACGGGTTATACACCATACGAACTTGTTTTTGGCTATAAAGCACGAACACCGTCAAGCTTTCCATCAAAGGAAAATCTGCAAACATACGATGAATATTTAAAAGAGACGGTAGATAATCTTTCTCAGTTGCAAACATTAGCAGCAATGAATTTAGTACAAGCAAAGTATAGATCAAAATATTATTATGATAGAAAATTAAATACGAAACATTTCCGAAAAGGTGAAAGCGTCTACTTGTTAAAACAACCGCATAAAAGGAAAATATGACGCGCAATATGAAGGACCGCACGAAATTATTGAAGTAAATGACGCGAAGCATAACGTGACGATAAAGAACGCGAATAAAATAAAAACGGTTCATATGGATAAAATAAAACGCGCAACTACGATAAAAGCACCTCCTCCTTTTACAGATGAATCAAGCAATTAAGTTTCAAATAATAAATATAGCAAAAGCTTTTATTTTTTCTCTATCCGCGGCCTTTGGACGACATATGGTCACTGCTTATTGGAAAAATAAACGGAACATTTATGAAAAAAATTAGTAATAAAATTGAAATTATCAAATGAAAAATAATAATATATCCTTGAAGGCGCGACATTTAAATAAAGTATTATGTTAGAATGTACAAAAATAAAGCGAACACCTAGTAAATAAATTGAAAAATAATAAGAAATAAAAAAAAAATGAAAATTAGTGAATAAGTATTCAAGTGTACAGCAAAGCGTCAGGCAGGATAGGGCTGCGAAAACCTTTTAATTAACCAGAATTAATAATCATTTAATTAAGAAAAATTTGTAACAAAATACATTAACAATTAGTAAGAAAAGAGACAAGTTAAGCAACTCGAATATTAATAATTAATGTAAAATTAAACGCAAATCTCGCCTAAGGTTCCTTATGAATTGCCTTATTCCTTACAGAAATAAAAGTCCAACCAATAAACAAAAAAAAGTAATTAAATATGTGAGTTCAAAAAAAAAAGAAGAAATGAATTGCACAAAAAAAATAATAATGACGAGAAGATGATCTTCTCTATGTTGTGAAAAAAACAACATGATAATGAATTAATCGAGTAAAACATGCAAAAAAAAAATTTATAAAAGATAAAAAAATGAAAAAAGTGCAAAAAAAAGAGGCCGTTTAATACAGTAAACTGGCATATGCATGTAATTGTTACATCACAAACGTATCTTTTTTATTAACATTGGTTAATCAAAATTCCTCAGTTATTGAACAGTCGAATTATTTCATTGCGAAATTAAGTAGAACATAAGAAAAGAATCGAAACGTATGTTTCGAAATTTCAAAATGAATTTTACAAATCCTAAAAACATTACGAAACATATTATTAAAATTTAAGAAAATTTATAAATAAAAATTCATGTAAAAGATAATAAATCTTATAAACAAATATAAGTACAAAAGCCAAATGAAACAAATGACATGTGGGACAATGTAATACGTTTACACTGCCCGTCAAGTTCTATATTTCAAAGCAATTGCTATTACTAAATATACATATATCGATTATTAAAATATATACGTGCATAAAGTCAATTGTATTAAAAGTGTTAAAAGATATTAATAAACCTCGAGGATCTATTTATATATCGTGCCTATTCATTTGTCTGCCCATACCCAGCACCAATCTACTTAAGGAGTACTACAAGGTAAGAATATATGATTATTTATTAAAATCATTATTTCAAAGTTTTGAATTTATCTTTTAATAATATTCAATTGTGAGAGCGATTTTGTTCAATTAAATATTGGTGGAGTTTGCCCACCACTAGATTCATACATCTTTATCTTTATGACTACATTTTTATAAATAAGTCAAATATTTCAAAAGAACATAATTCATATATAAAATTAATATAATTAAATAACATATACACTTTTATTTAGTTCTGGTGCAAACCAGGACTTAACATAATATCAAATTTCTTGAAAAAAAAGAGAGAATTGAATAATTAATAATTACAAACCATTAAGAACTCATCAAATGGACTAATATCTTAGAAAAAAAATTATTTACCTTATATCACTGAACTTATCCTAATGTTTATTGGAACCGAACGCGAGAGTTTTACTATCAATCGGTTCAAAAAAAAAAAAGAAAGCAAGAAAATTAATAATAAAAATTTGAGTTGAGTAACAACGATTATAAAACAAAAATACTACTAGAAAAAGAAAAATATTATTAACAATGAAATTTTAAGAAAAAAAGGCAAATTGTAAGCCAACCGCGTTTGAAACCGTGGCCATATTCTGATTGACGTAGCGCTTTCTTAAGAATAAATGTAAATAACGAAAAAAATGAGATAAAAAGATAATAATCGTCAAAAAAAAACCATAGATTTAGTAAATAAATTTTGTAAGACGCAGCTTGAAGGATACATAGTATAATATTAATTAATCAGTGATCAATTTCATAGAAAAATTTTTATAATAAGGAAGGAGTAAACCAAAAATAATAATTAATAGATAAATAACGGTTAATTGATTGAAAATATAGGGGAACCCTTTGTTACTAATTAGTTAGTTTTTTGCTTAAGATAAGTCATACAATTCCAAAAAATCACATCAACAATTCATCATAAAAGGTCAACAAAAAAAATAATAATATCCATGTTCGAACTCCGACTCAAGCCTAAACAAAAAACAGCAAAGAAGAAGAAGAGGATTCTTTAAATTAGTTTAAAACCAAAATAAATATTATCCAAAGAAGTGTTGTAAAGACTACTCTTATCTTATCGAGTGCAACATGATGCGCACGTGCATTTTCAAAAGACAAGAAAGAACATTTTTGTAGTCAAGAATATTGTATTAAGTGTTACTTTTAAATTAATTAAAACTTGTAAATTTTTATAATATTTTTTTACATTTTCTATAAAATTGTGGATAAAAATAAGAAAGAGAGAGCATGAGATTTGTATTTAGAATGAAAAAAATTATTGGAAAATTGATTAGAATAAGATAGTACGCAAACAACATGAAAAAAAATAGAAAAAGCTAGAAAAAAAAATTGTAAAATAGGACGGGCATCAGCTCGTGTAGGTACACAAAAACAGTACCAATTACACACTAAGGACTTAATTATAATAATTTTTTTAATTGTATTCATGTGAACGTTCTTGGCTTCGGGGGCCGAAGCCTCGCGACCTCGGACGTGCAACGTACATTATATAGTACGTTAGTATAATCTTTGTATAGAGGATATGATAAGGGAATAGCATAAAACTGGAAGTCGGAGAATAGCGACTCTGAGCTTCCAAGCCAAAAGTCGCACGGTGCGCGAAGTGCTGAGTCGGCACTTCGTCGCGGGCAACTTACATCGTCGTTTTGAACAACGACGAGCGTCAGACCATCGTCGGACGCGCTACTGCAAAGTTGTAACTAGTCTCTCTCTCGCCTTGTATTGTTCTTATAATAAATACTTAATCAATTTATATTAAACCTCTCTTCAATTATTTTTGCATCCTCACACTTCCCATAGGAGTGCGTATCAAAAAATCCCACGTAACATACAATTAAAATTTTTGCAATTATTAATAATTATTTTTTTATTTATAAAAACTCAAAATTAATTATAATAATTAGTTAAAATATAGAGTCAATAAAAATTTTAATTGTACTTGTTTCCAGGTTCCAAATGTAATAATTACGAGGAATAATATGGTACGTTCATTTACTTGTAAATATTGATCGTAATGAAACTCATGATATCTCATTTTACAGTACTTTTTTTTAGCTTTAAAATAAGACATTACACGTCTAAAAATATTGATTTAGTGAGCCACAACAATCATTTGCGTTTAAGGTGTCCGAATTAGGTACAGTTGTTTTAACTTAAATACACCCTATTTTGAAAAACTATTTGCACTAATATTAATAATTTTTCAAGGTACCCCAGATTAAAAAAAAAAACATCAAAATCGGTCCATTATTTATGGAGATACGATTAATTTTTTACGAATTTTATTGGAACGGGGTCCTTCGTTAACTTTCCTCACGCGCAAAGATAAGCATCCCCACCACGACTCCGACCTTGACGTTATTATTTGTATGTTATTATTATTTTAGTTTTAATAATAAAGAGTGGCATTTTTAAAAATCTTATCATAGATTTTTAAAATATAAGTCTTCAACTAAAAAATGACACTTGATTCGTTTCTTAATTGTTATAAACAAAGTTGCTGTGATTTAAAAAAAAAATCTTATCTCGGCTCCTATTGGCCTTAGAAAGTTTTTTTTTTTCTTTTAAATCTTCGTTTCGATTACAGCTATAAGAATATTCAAATAGCAAATTCGTATAAGTTATAAATAAAGCCCCAGCTTAATTTATTTATAAAAAAAACACCCTCTTTTTTAAAGCGTTATAAAAAATATGGCTATTCAATTTTCTCATTTACTCTTAACAAAATACGAAAATTTGAACCTTCATGAAGAGTTTAAGCTTTTATGCAACTTAATATGTTCAGGCAAAAAAAATTATAGCAATAAACATTATGCGTGTTGGGATAAATAATAGGGAATATCTCAGCAACAAATTAACCAATTTGCTGTTACAACCTCTCTTTCTATTCGTATTTATGAAGGCTTCCTTTTGAACATTTAAAAATATATGTAAAAAATTATTTTTGCAATAAATAATTGATATCCGAGAAATGGCGATTTTTGGTGGTTTTTTGGCTTTTTTGCAATAACTAATTGGCGAAAATAATCGCGGCAGTACTCAAATTGTAGCTTTTTTTATTCTATAATACTTTTATCAATTACTTTTTTTGCTAAAATGCATAGGTTGCTTCAGAGAATTAAAAAAGCTGTTTTGGCCAACTTTGCAGCCTCCTGGAGCATTTTCTACCGTTTTTTTTTATTACATTTTATATAGGGTATGTTTTTTCATCGCCCTTAACAACTAGCTTGGGGAACTGGGCGAGTGATTACACATTTCATAAAGAATACTTATTAGAATAAATGCGGCATCGTTTGCAGATTTTGCAATATGCATTAAAATAATTGTGGAAACAATGGTTTTCGAGAAAAATAATGTATTCTAGAATCCTAAAAAAAGAAAATACGGCTACTGCTTAGAAATCGTCCATGAATATAATAAAAATCATTGGAATCGATTGCAATTTAATTGTGGATTCCATAGATGTTTTCTTAATTAGCGTGACCCTTGTAATTATAGACAAGATAATTATTTTAATATTCATTTACTATAACCCACACCAGCTGCACCGTATAAATCATATAATTATGAATTTTAATAAAAATCACATTTAAACAATTGTGGAATCGTTTGCAGATTTTGCAATATGCATTAAAATAATTGTGGGAAACATTTATATTGAGAAAAATTGAATAATATATATTAGGATCCTAAAAAGAGAAAATATAAACTCTGCTTACAAATCATGCATGAAAAATAATAAAAATTATAGAAACCAATTGCAATTTAATTGCGGATTTCATAGATGTTTTCATAATTATCGCAATCCTCATAATTATAAAGAAAATATTTTTTTTAAATATTTATTTACTATTACCCCCACCAGCTGCACCGTATAAATCGAATAATTATAAATTTTAATAAAAATCTCATTTAAACGATTGTGGAATCGCTTACGGATTTTGTAATATGCATCAAAATAATTATGGGAAACATTAATTTTGAGAAAAATTAAATAATATATCTTAGGATCTAGAAAAAGAATTTACGAGTACTGCTTACAAATCGTGCATAAAAATAATGAAAATCGTTGGAATCGATTGCAATTTAATTATGAATTGTATAGCCATTTTGATAATTAGTCTATATTACCCCTCACCAGAAATAATAATAACATGGAATTGATTTAAGTTCGTTGAATAATTAATAATACTACTTAAAACAAATAAGGTTAAAGAATAAAAAAAAGAATATTAGAAAAAATAATATACTCAAACGAAACAGATTATTGATTAATTTTAGGGAATAATTGGGTACATATACACATGAAAAAAGCCAAAATTTCAGACTTCAATATTACCATGGTAATATTAAAGTCTGATAAATTAAAAAAAATTAATGCAAACTTGGTGATATGAATATGATAAATGTATCGGCATTGTATATATTCTTATGTATTGTTTTTGCATCTGTTCTATAATTCAATAGATGTTGAAAAAATTTAAGATTGTATCTTTGATTTCTACCATTGAAATCCTCGATTATTAAGAGGAGGTCACGTATCTCCATCCTTTTCTAATCGAAGAATTAAATTTTTGCAAAAACTAATAACTTTATCGAATAATGAAGAGAAAGCCCCATCGCGTATTAAAAAAAGCTATATTTTCTATAATGAAAAAGAATTAATTTTATTGCTTCGTTCTCAAGAAAACTTTAAAAAACCAAATTGTCCAACCTAACCTCTATGTTTTAAGTTTTTCAAGGTTTTCTTGAAAACGAAGCGAGAAAATCAATTCTTTCTTATTAAAAAAAATATAGCTTTTTTTATTTTTGAACATTGTTTCACTTGAAATTTTTGTTTTGAGCTCAACTTTTCTTTATTATTATCTTTATTATCATCTTGAATTTCTGAAAATTTTTATCAATTAACATCCGTTTAATGAACTTGTCACTTATGTTTTAACAAACCATTTTACTGCGGCTACCGCATCTTCAATATCTTTTTCACGGTATTCAGTGCCGTCTTTCCCAATAAGTATTATAGGCTCGTGCCTAGGACCCCCTTGTTTTAAGAGCCCCGCATCAGCGAATTTTTTTTTTAATTTTTAAAAAATATTAAGAATTGTTTCCAAATATTTTAAATTTCTTAATAAGTCTTGAAATAATTATGTTCGATACATGTGCCAGGAAGTGATTTAAACCTCACGAGGGCGTTTGCGTCCGAGCGAAGTGAAGGTGAAAAGTTCACACGAGATTAAAATCATTTTCTCTAACAATTATTGAACGAAACTTTTTCATACGACGTGCAAAAAGCTTGTTTTTTGACACGCATTTTTATAAAAGCGTGCGCCAAAACAAATTTTACACATCGAGTGCGAAAAAATAATATATAAAATTCACAGTATACATTAAAAAAAAAAAACACACATAAAATGTTTAAATTATAAAGCGTCATCTATTATTTAATAACTAATTATTATTAGTGATAGTAAAGAAAATGATTATAAATAAAATAGTAGCACCTTCACTGAATTGTTAAAAATTAATTATTTATATAATAAATAAAATATTATTGAATTTTCCATCTTTCTCTTGTATCAAATTTTGCAAACAAAAAGTTTCCTTTGCAAAATTTATAAAGGGAATGAACGAGGAAACTAGAATGAAGAATGTTATTTAGAGTTCTTTTGAGTATAAAAAATATGCTGTAACTCTAATATATAAATTTATATATTATATGCATTTGTAAAATATTTCATTATTCCATTATTCCAAGTGTGCGCATGGGAGTGCATGCATTTGAATTCAAAGATCGTGTATTTTTATTTTAAATATAGTTTCATGTTTGAATATAAATAAATTCAACAAAATAATGTAAGTTACGAACCATTAAAACATTAAAATTTAATAAAATAAACATGAAAATAAAAATAAATACATTTTATGTTTAATACGTAATATATATATTTGATATTTCCTTTGTTATTTTAAATTATTTAAGATTCTACCAGTCATATGAAATCAATTTTTCAAAAAATAACTTTTAAAAAGAATTTTATGATTTTTTGGTTGATTTCTATTTTTAACAGACGAAAAACCAAAACAAAGACAAATAAATTAACTTTAAGAGGAATAATAAAAAATGTAAAAACATAGGCTTCTTAGCCTAGGACTTCTTTAAGAAAATCAGAAATCAAATAAAAATCCCACTTTCAATGCTTTTACATGGGCCCCCATCACTGTTATGTCTAGGGCCCTATAGCGTTATAAGATGGCACTGACGGTATTTTTTTTCATTAGACGTATCATTTAATCTTTTAACTGTCGTAAAAAAAAAACTGTATCTCAACCTAAAAATTTCAGATTATATGAGTTCCGTATTTTATATATATGTGATGCGTGCATTCCCGGTCAAAAAAGGTTAGCTATAAAATATAGCTAAAAAAATAGTTAAATATATAGCTGTATCGAGCTGTATTTACAGCTATATCGATGTGTTTTTTTAGCTGTTTTTTATAGTTAAAAATGTACTTAATTTTATAGTTAATAATTTCGTTATACCGAAAATATTAATAGCTACTTTTTCAACTATATTTTATAGCTATTATTATAGTTAAAAAAAAACACTTAATTTTTTAGTGTATTTATACCCGGTCAAAAAAGGTTAGCTGTAAAATATAGCAAAAAAATAGTTAAATATATAGCTATATCGAGCTGTTTTTACAGCTATATCGATGTGTTTTTTAGCTGTTTTTTACAGTTAAAAATGTACTTAATTTTATAGTTAATAATTTCGTTATACCGAAAATATTAATAGCTACCTTCTCAACTATATTTTATAGCTATTATTATAGTTTAAAAAAATACTTAAATTTTTAGTGTATTTATTACAATATATTAATAGCTAGATATTTAACTATACTTTATAGCTGAAAATAAATGGTTTTTTAGATATTCTTTATAGTTGAAAATATAACTAAATTTTTAGTTGATAATTTGGTTATTACTCATAGATATTTAGCTGAAAAAACATAAATATTGCTATAATATAAATAAATGTAGCTGTAATTTACTTATATTTTTAGCTGTTTTTATAGATGTTTTTTTGTGACCGAGAACAGCTGAAAATATAACTGTAATTTCAGCTGTATTTTTAGCTGTTTTTTAATAATTTTTTTTAGCTAAACATTATTAGAGCAGCTTTCAGATATACTCGAGTTTATTTATATTGTCCTTCGCTACCTTTGCTGTAAATTGATTAACCTATACATACACTAAATCTAAGTAATAATGTCCCTGGGGTCGCTAGAAAACACGCGCGCATTTTTTAGTAACGGTAAGATGGATCGGTCTTATATACAAAGTGTATTCAACTCTCATCACTTGCGGGAGTTGGACACAAATTTCAACCAGTCAAAACAGCTATATTTTAAGCTTAATTTTTAGCTAATTTTTTTAGCTAAACGTTTTTGACGCGTTGAAATTTGTGTCCAACTCCCGCAAGTGGTGAGAGTTGAGTACACTTTGTATATAAGACCGATCCATCTTACCATTACTAAAAAATGCGCGCGTGTTTTCTAGCGACCCCTGCGAGTTATTACTTAGATTTAGCGTATGTATAGGTTAATCAATTTACAGCGAAGGTAGGGAAGGACAATATAAATAAACTCGAGTATATCTGAAAGCTACTCTAATAATATTTAGCTAAAAAAATTAGTTAAATATATAGCTGCATCGTGCTCGTTTTACAGCTATATCGATGTGTTTTTTAGCTGTTTTTTATAGTTAAAAATGTACTTAATTCTATTGTTAATAATTTCGTTAGCTACCGAAAATATTAATAGCTACTTTTTCAACTATATTTTATAGCTATTATTATAGTTAAAAAAACACCTAGTACACTAAAAATTTAAGTGTTTTTTTAACTATAATAATAGCTATAAAATATAGTTGAAAAAGTAGCTATTAATATTTTCGGTAGCTAACGAAATTATTAACTATAAAATTAAGTACATTTTTAACTATAAGAAACAACTAAAAAAACACATCGATATAGCTGTAAACACTGCAAATTTAAGTGTGTTATTTTAACACACTTACGTGTGTAATTCGGCTGTCGCCATTTTTACACACTTTTTTGTGTGTTAAATCTATAACACATTTTAGATGTTTAATTTAACACACGTAAACGCGTAAATTCAAACGTATAAAGCGTGTAATAGATTAAAATACATGAAAAATTAAAAATTATTTTTACGAGCGTTCCATTTTTAGTGATGGAATTTTTTAATTTTAATGTTCAATTACTTTAAGAATTAACCTATGAAAATTATATCGCCTATAAAAACGCTTAAAAAATTTTCGACCTGACTCGGGCGCGAACTCACGACCTACGGGATGCGAGGCATCGACGCTACCTATTACGCTACGGAACGCTTGTTATCCCTGTTGAAAATAAGTACGTACTTCAAGTATGTACTTTGAGTATGTACTTCAAGTATGTACTTCAAGTATATACTTTACTTAAGTACGTACTATTTTGGAACATTTTAGTAGGTACTGTTTTGAAAAGTATATACTTTTATTGAAAATATGTACTTTTAAAGTATATTTTGATAAATAATATTTCTCAAAATACGTACTTTATTAGAAAATACGTATTTTTTTAAAGTATGTACTTATTAAAAACATTTTGGTAGGTACTTTTTTTAAAAGTATATATTTTTAAAAAAGTACATACTAAAATGACCAAAAAAAAATTACTTTAGCTACAGTACATACTTGAGTATGAAGGTTCATACTTCGTATAAAAGAATATGTATGAAAATGTTCTAAAAAGTATATACTTCTATACAAGTACGTACTTTTATTAAAATAGAGTATATACCTTTAAAGATAACAAATCAAATTTTACAAAAAAGTCGGTAAAAGTTTGAGATTATTTTTATTTTCAATAATTCCACAAGTTAGTAACTTGGTAAGTGTTTTCTTCCTAAAGGAAGATATAAAAATAAGGTAAGCATCGACTCTCCGCAGATCAAAAAGCTTGAGCGAACAAACTCGAAATGTTATAACTTTATATTCCACGTCACTGAAATTCAGGTAGAGGATCGCAAAATTAACAAAAACGCCACCTAACAGCAAAGACAGAATTAATAATCGATTCGAATAATTTTTTTCAGTACTTACGTTTTTAGCTGTTAGGTGGCGTTTTTCTTAACTTTGCGATCCTTTATCCGAATTTCAGAGATGCAGGTATATAAGGCTATAATATTCCGTATTTTTTTACAGTTGAAAATCAGTACATACTTTAATAACATACTTTGAGTATGTACTTCAAGTATATACACTTTAGATCAAGTACGTACTTTTTTGGAACATTTTAGAAGGTACTTTTTAGAAAAGTATGCACTTTTCAAAAAGTACATAATAAAGTAAAAAAAAATTTGTCACGTAGCTACAGTATATACTTTTATATGAAGGTACATACATCGTATAAAAAAGTATGTATGAAAATTTTCTAAAAGGTATATACTTCTATATAAGTAAGTACTTTTATTAAAATAGGGTACATAATTTTGAAGAAAGTACTCATTTTTAAAATAAAAGTACGCATAAAAATATTTTTAAAAAGTACATACTTTCAAAATAGTAGGTATTGTTTAATAAAGTTCATATTTAAAAAAATATTATTTATCAAAATATACTTAAAAAGTACATACTTTCAATAAAAGTATATACTTTTCAAAAAAAGTATCTACTAAAATGTTCCAAAAATAGTACGTTTTTTTTTTTTTTTTTTTTTTTTTTTTAAAAAATTAATATATAAAGGATATTGTCCTCTATATGATTAACCTTTTTCCATGGTGAAGTCGAGTCCCCGCCCGGTCCGTTTAACACATTACATCAGGCTACTGTCAACCCACCATACCGAAAACTTTGACTACCGATGGATAATCAGCCACTTTTGTGACCAACAATCAACCGATACCCAATGAGGTCGGATTTTTAAGAGTCGCGATATAAATGGCACATACAATAATTTTCTTTCGAAAAAAAAGTTTAGAGGTACCTGGCCAGGATTCGAACCCATGCCCTCCGCGTTGAAGGCAAGAGCTCTATCCATTACGCCACCGCGCTCTCAGTACGTACTTAAGTAAAATATATACTTGTAGTACATACTTGAAGTACGTACTCAAAGTACGTACTTCAAGTACGTACTTATTTTCAACAGGGATGAGAGATGATAATTTCTTATATTTATGGTTTATTAATATAAAAATTTCATTATTTTTAAACATTTCTAAATTTAAATGAAATAAATAATAATAATGATGAGTAATTAATACTAATTAAAAAAAAATAACGATCAGTAGAATAATTTTTCTTGTATGATTAAAATAATTTTTTATCAAAAGAATATCTAATTCCTTATTTATTAAAAATTTAATTTTTCATCAAATAAACAATTATTTTTTTATAAAAAAATTAACGAGTGTAAAAAATTTATTATTAAATAATTTATTTGATAAGGTTAATATTGATTACTGAATTTTATATTATTAATTCAATAGATGCATTCGATTCAATAAAATTATTTTTTTTCATATGAAAAATTTTAATTAAACTTCTTATAAAATATTATCATCAATTACTTAATGCAATTAAAATAACAGACTATATAAAATTTGAAATAATGAATATTGTAGTTCTAATACGATTTAATATTAAAATATATATTTTTAGAAAAACTTTGATTAAAAATTATTAATGTTGTACTGTAATTACCTGTAAATTTATCTACTTTACTAATGTAAAATAAAAATGAATCACAGTAAATGTATTAATGTACAAATATAAATTTTAAACACATAGATGTGTAAATTTACGCATTTATGTGTGTAAATTTTCACACTAAACTGATCATGTGTGTAAAATAACACATAAAATCTGTATACCGATACTTTTACGCACATAAGTGCGTTTTTTTACACACATAATAGAATTTACACACTAAAACGTGTAAAAGTACTCACTATCAGTGTGTGAATTAACACACATAAATTTGCAGTGAATACAGCTCGATACAGCTATATATTTAACTATTTTTTTAGCTATATTTTATAGCTAACCTTTTTTGACCGGGTTGTCTAAAATAATAAATAGACTTACCGACGCACTTCGAGATAAATAAAAATAGATGTTTTAATTAAAATCAAGCCTTTCATTTCATTATATAATGAAGTAATACTCAAAGATCTTTCAGAAATCCAAGAAAATGTTGCTGAAATGATAAATCTAGCTTACGACTTTTTGAGAAAATCAATAGACTTTCTAAAAATTTTAATAGTAACAAATTTCTTTCAGGCTTAAATTATTTCAATATGAATAAAAACTACAGGTGTTTATAGTTTTAGATACTTGGAATTTTGAAAAAATTAAATAACATATTTAAAAAGTAACATAAGAGTTATAGATTTGATATTATTTATTGAAATATAATATGATGATCAATAAGTTTATTATCATTAAAAGAGCAACTTTATAGTTTTAGTTAATTTTGAACATTTAAAATACATAAAAGTTATCAAAACTGGACGTTAACAAGAATTTGAATATTTGATAACTGAAACTTCAATTAAAAAAATATATATTTCAGAACTAAATTTTTGCTCTATCATTTTGCAAGAATACTTAATGGCTTATATCTGATACTAAAGTAAATATTTTCATTTTTTATCTCACCTATTTCAAATTTAAAAGAAAAAAAAAGAAAATCATTTTTCTAGTTTAAAGATGTTAAGTTTATTTGATGAAATATATATCCATTTCATTCAAGAGCAAGTGTGCGAATCCATTTATGTACCCAAATCATTAGATTTTTGTAGTCAGGTTTCAACAATAGTAAATTATATAGCAAATGCGTTTGAAAAAAAAGAAAATCTTTTTGTTAATATTATTAATATGTATTAAATTATTATATGATCTCAATATTTCAAATTATGTTTTATCATTTTTAAACAAAGACTAAATTATTAATTAAAATGATTCTGATAACTAAATAAAATTTTTTTATAACTAATAAAAACGTAAAGTACCTTGAATTCACCGAAAATTAAAAATATGAAAAAAAAAAATAATACTTAAGTTTCAGTCTATCCTCTCAAATTAATTGAAAACTAAATATCGCGATGTCGACTGTTAGAAATACAATACTTTTCGAGTGTGAGAAACCAATTTAATAAAACGGGAATCATAAACGAGACGTCAGCATTAAGCTTAGAATTACGCATTTGGCAATAGAAGAACCACAGTGCAATTATAAAATTCGGCAAAGAAAACAGAGACTTTTCAATGTCTGGGAAAAGACAAAATTTCCTAATGCAAAAAATGTGAGAACGAAAGCTCTACGCAATAGCTAGAAACATTAAGAGTGAGGCATCAAGTATACTGAGTAAGCCTCGGGGCGTGGCCTTCGGCCAGCTCACGATGCTTGCTTGTAGTAGCGATAAGCGCACATGCCAGAGGGGCGATTCAACCTATGCTACATATGTATGTATCACGGTGATATGTATGTACGTTCGAACGTAAGTTGGTAGCACTGCTAAGACAAGTCGTCGCGCGCATTGAATCGTCTGTCGAACCGTCAAGACCTCAAGTCTCCGTTTCCATGTAGATACAATTTTTGCGCGCGACGACTTGTCTTAGCAGTGCTACCAACTTACGTTCGAACGTACATACATATCACCGTGATACATACATATGCAGCATAGGTTGAATCGCCCCTCAGGCGTTATCTGACATCCTATGCATTTTTTTCTCTATACAACTATAATAGCTTACATAGTTTTTTTTAACGACTTATTTAATGCTTCTTTTTAAATAAGTAATTTCGTTTATTAGCGTTATAATTTATTATTATTACAATGATATTTAACTCGAATTTTTATTTTAATGTCAACATAGTTAAATCAGTTATGTTTTTGATAATTTGTTTTCATTAAAAATTTTTTGTATTTATAGAAACATTACAAGACATTACGATCATTTAAAACTTGTTACAAATTAATAATTTAAATTTTAGATTTATATGTTATTAGTATTATTTATTATTATTTATACTAATTTGTTATTAAATTAAATGAATCAAGTTAAATTGTTGTGGATCCAAAAATTCGTTTAGTAACAATATTAATAAATCTTGACGTAAGAGAAAACATTTTTACTGTTTTGAATTTAAAGTAGGGTAAAACAGCCAGTGAATGACCGATTTAGCAAAACTCGTTCTTTTGATGTCAATAATTAAATAAATATGACGAAAACATATGGTTATTATTATTAAATATAATTAAAATTATATTAATTTTTTTTTTTAAATACTAGGAAGTGTTGATTTGTCCATTAAATATTTTTAATTTAACAATTTCTTAAAAAATTTGCAAAAGGCCAGTGAATGACCAGTCATACCCAATGAATGACTGTTTGTCGGCCAGTGAATGACCATTTCATTTACATCAAAGTTTTGCTCCAAAAGGAATTTCAGAGGTTCTTTTGAGTAAGAATTAAAATTAATAATTGGTAAAATGATTAATAAGAAAGTTTATCTATTCAAATACTATACATAAAAAATTTTAAACTAATTTTTAATGTATAGTATTTTGAGGTTAAGTTTATCGAGCTTGATATTTAATTTTCATTTAATGTTCATAAAAAAATAACAAGTTCAACTGAATTTTTATTTTAACAAAAATAATTATATTAACATAGCTTTAGTGCGTGCAAGTTATTATATTTGTTTACATAATAAATTTGAGAAGATATCAATAATCTAAAAGAAGCAAAAATTGTTTGCAGCAGTTCCGATATCTCGTTATGTAATTTTTAAGCATATTTATTAAAAATAAACTTTTTTAAAAATCTAACAAAATTTATTAAAAGAAAAACAACATTATTATTTATTCTTAGAATTTTTAAGAACAGTCTTGTAGTTAAATCATTAAATATAACTTGATTAAGATGACTAGAACTAACAAATATTTGATCTTTTTTAGGATGATTGGTGATAAAACTTAATAACCTTTCAACCTTTTCTTTTAGAAGCAATACAATTTGTGCTTCTTTTTCTAATTTTTTAAAACTAATTAATTGGTTTATATTCCCGTATCTTCGCGAATAGAAAGTAATTGCTCGGTCATTCACTAGCAAACCTTCAAAATAGGTACGGCCAGTGAATGACCATCACAATTTTCTAAATATTTAATATTATTATTAGTTTTAATGCACCTAAGTCGTTATATTACTATTTTAAAATCACTTTTATATGTTGGAAATAAATTATTTTACAAATTTATGTATATATTTAAGTTAATAAGTAATTTTTTAAATCTCAGTATTCGAGGTTAATTATTGAATAATAGTGCTTTTTTGAAAAATTTGCATGTTTAGTCTCTTTAACAATTATTATTTTGCTAAAATAATTGAATAATAGTTTTGTGAACTATGTACATTATTGATTTTAATAGAGAAAAATATGTTAAATCTTTTCTAAAATCATTTTTTTTAATATTTGTCATTTTAAATAAGTTTAAAAAAAAACGGTCATTCACTGGTAGGTGGTCATCCACTGGCTGTTTTACCCTATACCTTTTTTTATATTATAAAGGCGTACCCAGACCTTTAGTTAAGGTCTATACGGCTATATACAATTCGTACATACAGTTATATATTTTATATTACAAAAAATTTTTTACTTAAAGATTACAAATATATAACTAAAGATTACAAATATATGACAAAAGATTTAAGTTACTCTTTTTAAGAAAATTTATAACTATTTTAATAATATTTAAATTTAAGTTCTTTAAAATTTGAGTCATATCACAATTAACAATAATTTTAGCGTCTTTGAAACTTTTAAACATGTCGTAGCGTTGATCCCTGTAGAGCGGGCATTCCCATAGTAGGTGTTCTATATCTTGATAATCGTGGCCGCAGGTGCATGCTGGGGAGGAAACGATATTTTTCCTGGCCATCGATAAAGCAGAGCTGTAATTATCAGCTCTAAGATGATTTATGGTTACTATTGCATGCCTGGGAAGATTTTTGTCTTTGAACCAAGGATGTTTGGAATTATTGTTGAAGTTATTGAAGTATTTAATTCCTTTTAAAATTCCATCTTCCATGTTAGATTTGCATGTGTTGTCATAGGCAAATTTTTTCCATGTTTGTTTAAAGTCTGTATAAGGCACTTCGTTGTTTTCAGATGGTCTGCTCGTGGCCATTTTAGCTAATTTATCGGCCTTTTCATTGCTTTGGATGCCTATATGTGCTGGAATCCAAACAAATTGTAACGGTTGATCTTGAGAACTATTGGACGTTATTTGATATATTTTGTTTCTTGCTTAAACTATTAGAGGGTGATTAAGTATGGTGGATTTATGGCTTTGTAATGCTTGGAGTACGCTAAGTGAGTCGGAAAATATTACATGTTTATCATATTTGGATTAAGATGCAAATTCTAACGCAGTCTTGATGGCGATGACTTCGGCAGAAAAAATTGAAGTGTGCAGGTTAAAGCTTGTCATATTACTGTTTCCAGCATCGTCGGTAATGTAGGCGGAACCCACAGATTTGGAGCCTGCAATTTTACTGCCATCAGTGAAAATTTTACAAATTGAGTCATCGGAGCAGTATAGGTCGAGCGTCAGATCCGGATCTTTGACTTTTTTAATTAATTTACCAAGACTAAAATCTGTATTTGGTTGATGGTACATAGCTTTGAAGGGATGTGCATATATTTCATTGAGGTGGCTTATATATAATGTCTTATTGGTTTCTGTGAGAACTTTGGAAATGCATTGAGAGATAATTCTCTTTTTTTGCGTTTACTTTTTCTATTTTTTTATGTAATATAGATTTATGTTTTTGGATGCAGGATTAGATCTATTGCATAGAGCTTTGGTGACATAATTGCAGCCTGAATATAAGGCCCGATCCCTCATAGAGGTGAGCTTGGTTACAGCTAAGATAACGTTTTTGGGTGTAGATGTACGATATCCCATTACGGTCCTGAGAGAAGAATACTGAATTTTTTCAATGGTTTGTGCCATAGCCTTTGATTTTGGATAATAAATAAATAATCCATAGTCCATAGTGGCTCGAACGAAGTTCTTGTAGAGAACTAATAAAGTTTGGGGATGAGCACCCCACCACGTTCCGCATAGGTATTTAAGAATTCGATGACCTCTTTGACACTTAATGGCAATGGTCTTGACCTGTTGCTCAAACTTGAGTTTTAAGTCGAAGATAACTTCTAGAAATCTGGCGGATTCAGTGGATTTAATGTTTTCATTATTGATGGTGATGTGTGTGTCCCCAGGTGGTATATTTTTGTTGTTTAAATGGACTATTTTAGTCTTTTTAACGCTTAAAGTGAGATCCAATTCAAATAATTTATTGCGTATGTTTTCTGTGGCCTTTTCAAGTTGTGTAGCACTTTTTTCCAATGATGATGAACTTGTGTAGAGGAGAATGTCGTCAGCAAATTGGGAAATATGTATGAATCTAGATATGTTTTTATGGATATCCTTAACTTAAATGAGATAAAGAAAGGGGCTGAGTACCCCACCCTGAGGTACACCTTTATAAGCATAACGCGGATAATCTAGATTATATTCAGTGTAAATTGAGCGCTTGATTATAAGATGCTGTACGAAGTAAAGTACTGTGCAAGAACGTCCAATCTCTTCTAGTTTGCGGAGAAGAATCTGGGGGTTGACGTTGTCGAACGCTCCCTAAACGTCTAGAAATGCTGCAAGTGTATCCCAGTTCTTACTGAAGTTGTTGTCGATGTGTAGAAGAAAGTTTGTTAAGTTGTCGTAGCAGGATCTACCTTTTCGAAAGCCTGAGTTTGATGCTGGAAGAATGTTGTTGTGCTCGCAGAACCATTGTAATCTTTTTTTTACCATGAGCTCATATATCTTACAGAGACACGATGTCAAAGCTATAGGTCGAAGGCCTGACCCGTCTGGTTTGCTGATGAAGTGTACAAAGGATTCTTGCCAGTTTGATGGGTAGATATTTTCCTGTTGCATCTGGTTGTAAATGTCAAGCAATCCCAATTTATACTTTAGTGGAATCTTAGTGAGTGTGTAATAGTCAATGCCGTCCAGACCGCAGCCGGAGTGTTTGTTTCTAGATTCAAGGGCGGCATTGAATTCAGCAAAATCGAAAGGGTCGTCAAAGAAGGAGTCTTTGTTAATAAACGATTGAATCGAAGGCTCAATTTGATTAGCTTGTAGTTGTGGGGCTATTTTGTCCATTACCACCTCTGCTGGGGATTTCACTAGTGACCTATCGTGGCTAGTTATGGGTGTTTTGACCCACATGTTTTTGAAAATTTTGGTTTTGTTCCAAACATATGAGACGTTTTTCCGAAAATCAATGGTTTCTGCGAATTGTTTATAGTTTTGTTTTTTTTTCTTCTTGAAGGTTTTCCTTAGAGTATGATCAGCTTTTAGGTAGCTTTGGTGATCAGAGGCAAGACCAGAAAATTCCCACTTCTTAAATGCGGCTTTGCGTAGTCTTTTAAGTGTATCGCACTCTGCATCCCACCAGGGGACCGGGTTACGAAATCTGGAGAAGGCGACTTTTCTCTTCGCAGGTGTGTTACTTGTGATAGCATGCTTGATCTTTTCAATCCAGAAATTATATTTGTTAATGGGTGACAAATTGATGTAGTCACTATTATGAAATTCAGAGTATTATTGGTCAAGCGTATCATTGCATTTTTGTCAATCTGTTTTTTTAGAATATAATTTGAATGACTTTCTGGCGTAGACGACTTGATCTATACTAACTTGGATGGAGATGGGGAAATGGTCAGATCCGTGTGGATCGTCAAAAACCTTGTGATTGATGCGATCAGCCATAGCGGCGGTTGAAATGACTAAATCAATATTGGATTTTTTACACCGAGCAGGATCAATGTGTGTGGATGTCTTGACATTATGGATAATTAGACCATTCCCATCAAGGGAATTCAATAAATTTATTCCATCCTTGTCATTATAACTGCAAATTCAGCCAACATAGTGCGAGTTAAAATCTCCCAAAAAAATATTTGGCTCGCTACATATTACACTGTTGCTCATAATCTCGTTCCAAACTCTTGGAGAGGGATGTATATGAGGTGGCTTGTAGCATGCGAGTAAATTAAAAGAGTGATCTTTGGCTTTAATCCTAATGCCTCCGAGTTCAATTTCGGGTTCTGATGAGGTAGTATTTAGAACTTGGAAGTCGATGTCTTTTTTAACAATAAATATGATGCCACCACCAGTGACATCTAGGCGATCGAATCTGTGTGTATTGAATCCCGTAAAATTTACGGGTTTATCTGGCTTCAGCCAAGTCTCGGCTCCAACGATGATGTCAAATTCCATTTTCATTTTTTCTAATTCGAGTCTTCTTACATTTAAACTCCTGAGATTCCAGAACAAGATATTAAAATTTTTATTTTGCATGTTAATATTTTATAGATATATTTGATATGTATATATTATTATTATTTTCCTTTTTGTGAACGTGTGACTGTATGTTCTTCTTCATTTTGTAATCCTGAGTTAAGCCTTTTGAGAAGTTTTTTAATACGGTTTTTAAGTTTGATATCCAGTATTTTGGCTTCTACTACATACAGCCACTCTACTAGAGCAGGAGTGTCCTGCGTGAATTCCTTACTAATGTTAAGGACCTCACGTTGATATTCGACTTTCTTAAGAAAATTAACTAGTTAGTCGTATTGAAGAACATTGTTAAAATCAGCATTTTTGTACATATCTATGACTGGAGCTAACTGAGGAGTTATATCCTCGTCAATATCTTCGGATTGACTTTGGTCACTATTTTCATCACTATTTACTTCTACAATTTTTGTTTTTTTCTTGGCTGGTTTTAAGGTTTTATCTGTCTGTGAAGGGTTTTTGAACTGGTTGCTTTTTATATTGTTTACTGAAAGTTCTGAGTTGATGCTTCCACTAGTGGAAGAAGAAGCAGACCTTTTAAGACCATAGAACTGTGCGTCCATTATTTCATGAGAAGAGTTCTCAGCGATAGTTGACAAGGAGTTGTTTTTATCATTTAGAGGATTTTCCATGTTAAGACCGTCTGCTTGAGTGTTATCTATAGTAAAATGCGTGCGGGCATCGTTCTTATTTGATTGAAGTTTTTGAAATTCAAGAGAGTCGCCATCTTTCGGAGGTGGTGAAGAACCAACGCTATTGTGGGTGACGATTTCTTTATCAGACTGTTGGCTTATCATGCGAGTGATGGCGCCATCAGTATTAGAGGCTTCATTCTCCTTGAGTACGGGACAAAATTTAGCAATGTGTCCCTGATTTTTGCAATAGTGGCATTTTATATTTTCCGCACCAAAGAAAATCCAATAACTAATATTTTGATAGGTAATTTTAATTTTATTTGATACTCTTTCAAAGTCCTCTTCCTTAACATAAAACTGCCTCCTATGGGAAAATATGTGACTTCGAGATTCATTGGCTGTAGAGGATCTGATGTTAGTTATACCCCTTTTTGTAATTATGTTAATTGACTTTAAATAATCAATAACTATATCGTTGGGTATTTGTGGCAAGATATTAGAAATAACAACTCTACGATAATTTTGTCTAGGTCTTCCTGGCACGTATGGAGCGAACGTGTAAGCGCGATTGTTTACTGTTATTGTTTTGCCTATAATTTCATTAGCCGCATCCTCTGAATTTAGAGTGAAACAGACTCTATTCTTGGAAATTCTTGAAAAGTAAATCAAATTCTTGATGTTTATGATTTTTTCAAAATGATCCATATATTGGTCGTTGGTGTAACCCTCTATAGCATTTAGCACGACAGTTTGTTCAAATGTAGGTAGTGAGCACCTACTGATAGCATTTGCATAGAAGAGCTTATCTCTGTTACTTGACGTTTCAATGGCTTGAACGCCAGAATTAGAATTCTTTTCGTCTGTAACTAATTGAGTGAGAGCAGACCCATTGTCACCACCGACAACCGAGCCCGATCTACGACTATGCACAGCGTCGAAGGCTGCTTGAAAACCTTCTAGATTTTGCGACGCCCCATTGCCGACACCGGCAACCAGAGCATCCGCACCATCCGTACCACCAAACATACGCAAAAAGTGCACTTCTAGCCCCTAAACGCAGCTCGAAGGCACACCAGCACAAAAAACCACCAGCACAAAATACAGCGTGCAAAACAGGTAGTAAACTAAACGAGGCGATAGAGCGTCACCGCCCACGTCTACACTGTACGGCGTCCTGCGCGCGACTGTGAAAGTATAACTTGTTAATTTCTTTCGGCTATCTCTTGTACTGCAATACTTGATCAAATGAACAAGTACAAGCACGAGTTTTGATAACGCCCATTGATGTTTAATTCTACATCGTGTTTAACATAATAACATCATAAATACACAGTTAAAAACATTTATGTAATCTATTAAATTTTTTGTTGGGGTGAAATGAAAAATAATTAAAATCAATACCCATTCGAATAAGTGAAGTTTTCTTAATGTATTTATGTCCGTGTATTATTTATTCAAATGTTATAGAAATACTACACATTTTTATTAATTCTTTCGAATTGAATATCATCGATTTATTTACATTCAATTGATGTAAGGATTTTAATGTCTCAAAAAGTTTATTTTCATCAAAAGCTAAATTTGTGTTTTGTTTTACAACAATACTAATTTTATTAAATCTTTCTGAGGATAATTCCATTTCAAATCGAACAGTCTGTATACACACAAGTCACCAATCGCTGCACCGATGGAGTATGTTATTCTACTTAGAAAATAAGGAGGCACGTATTTTTTTTTTTTTTTTTGAAATATCAAAATTGCATAAGATATGCACATTTGAAAATTGCATACAAAAACGAAATGCTTATACTGAAAATGTTTAAAATAAACTTAGAGGGCTATCATTTCACCAATTTTCAATGAATTTTGGTAAACCTTTTTTTGTTTCATTTTGTTTTCAGCCTTCTTAAATTCAATGCAAAAAATTTCAAAAAAGACTAAAAAATGACTCAGATGTATACATTTTACCACAAAATGAACTTTTTATGCACATGCATTTTTCTCAGAGAGACCATCTTTTTTTGGTTGATAGAGGACCAAATTACCTATCTAATAATACCTGTTTGATCCCGAATTTTTTGGTTTAAAGCGAGAAAAAAATTCACAAATTTTATTATTGAAAAATGCTTGTATATACGGTCGGAACTACCTTGTTAAGTAAAAACTTACATAAGTGACATTTCGATGAAAAATAAATTTTTTCTATCAATAGATCCAATAAAAAAAATAGCCTATTAAATGAATAAAAAAAAGTTGTTTCAAATTTTTCGCTAAAAAATGAGGAAATAAAGATTACTTAAGTATTGAAAAATTAAAAATTGGATCGAACAAAATTGATATTATTTCACTTTATCACTTTTATTTATTTTACACTTATGTAAGTTTTTACTTAACACGGCAGAGAAGTCTTAAGCGATCTGTATTCAATCGCTATCGCATGCTTTGCTCATCATTTGGATACATTTGTATGCATGTATCTACCATCAACAGTAATATATATACATATATATACGGGGTGGGCCAAAAGTACCGGAACGGCGAAATAACTCTGCGGAATTGTATTTTAGGAGAAAAAGCTTAGAACAAAAGATAGAGGATATTTTCTTGGCTATTCGACGGTGATAATGACCATGACCTTGACCATAACCTTGAAATGAAATTCAAGGTTATGGTTAAGGTCATGGTCATTATCACCGTCGAATAGCCAAGAAAATATCCTCTATCTTTCGGTTTTAAGTTTTTTCTCCTAAAATACAATCCCGCAGAGTTATTTCGCCGTTCTGGTACTTTTGGCCCACCCTGTATATATATATATATATATATATATATATATATATATATATATATAAATTCGTAATATAAAAATAAATACTTAAAAATAAAAAGAAATAATTTTATTCTTGTATATCTACATTATGTATGTATCGATGTACAGACAATTCTAATATCACATTAGAATTGTTAAGAGGAGGTCGAGTATATCTGTCCTTTTCTAATCAAAGAATTGATTTTTTCACAAAAATTAATAATTGTAGCAAAGAATAAGAAGAAAGCCCCATCTCGTATAATAAAAAGCAAGATTCTCTTTTATGAGGGAAAATTATTTTTATCGCTTTGTTTTTAAGAAAACTTTGAAAAACTGAATCGTCCATCCTACTTCTATTTTTCAAGTTTTTCAAGGTTTTCTTCAAAACGAATCGATAAAAATAATTTTTCCTCAATAAAGAAAATCTTGCTTTTTATTATACGAGATGGGGCTATCTCCTTATTTTTTGCTACAATTATTAGTTTTTGCAAAAAAATTAATTCTTTGATTAGAAAAGGACAGAGATATACGACCTGCTCTTAAAACTGAAAAAAAAATTGTGAAGATGAAATCACGTTAGCTTTGTGAGATAATGGTAATCTTACCGAACAAACAGTAAGCTTATAAGTTTTTAAAGAAAAACTTCCAATCAGCGCACTAAAAGCAAGTTGTCATGTATACATAAAAAATATTCAACGTAAAGCTGTGAAAAAAGATATGTATATATAGCGTGTCCAAAAAGTAACGATACACCTAAGAAATTTCCAAAGTTGATAATTTTTTCAATCAGTTGAAGGTCGTTCTTGGAGTAACTTTTTACGAGGTATCCGATGGTGACCTTGGATTTGACCTCAAACCTCATTTTCAAAGTTATTTTGAGGTCAACCTCATTTTTTTAAATGGGAACCTCTACTTTTTATAGCGGAATCGAAAAGAGCGGAAAATTTTACGTCAAGATATGTATTAACTTTTGATAAAAATGTGCGAAATTCGGTCTTATTTTAAATGCCGTTCCGATTTTATGAGACGAGTTGATACCTTTGAGTTCATAAAAAACCGATAAAGCGAGTTTTTTTTTTTAACACAATCTTCACAAAAACTATATTTTTTTTGAAATTTTTATGTTTTTATAAATAAAAAAGGACTTAGAGGGCGCGGCCAAGGCAACACGCGGCGTCCGTAGCTCTACATCATTTAATTAGAAAAATCAGTATTGAATCATATATTTTAATTAAAAATGCTTGTAATTGATTAAAGAAAGTTAAAGGATTATAGTGAGTAAAAAAAATTGGAGTGAAAAGGCAAGAAGTAAGTGCATTGCAGTGGTAAAACAGCAAGTGCAGTTTGAGATTAGCTTAAACAAAGGCAAAAAGAAGTTTGCACGTGCACGCTTCAAAGTAGTGGTATAACATACAGAAAGACAATGAGCGAGAACAAAGATAAAAAAAGTTTAGAAAAGGATAATATGGATAAAACTGTAAATTTGTGTTATAGCACAAAAGAAAAAGATAAAGAGAAAGATGGAAAATACGAGAAAGGCAAAGTGATATTTAAAGATCAATCGACATAAGGCGGTAAAAAGAATAAAAAAGTATCTTTCGAAGTAGAAGAAAAGGAAAAGAAAGAAATAGAAAGAAGATGTTGAAAAAAGATTGTTTGATAAAATAATAGAATTGAAATAGGAAAAAGCAGAGTTAGAAAATAAAAGAATTGAAGATAATGAAAAAACAAGAGAATTGATAGAAAAAATAGAAAGGTTGGAAAAAAGATTGGAAAGTATAGAGTTGAAAGAAAGAGAGAGAGAGAAGATACAAGATGAAAGACAGTCAGGTATAAGCGGCGCGCCGACGGATGGAGCCACGAGCTCACAATGGAGTTTAACAAGCGGCATTAGTGCAAAAAGTGCGTTTAGCTACAGAAATTTTTCTGATAGAGACGTTTCAAAAGTAAAAAAATTAATTTCGGATCAAGAAAGGAAGGAAAGAATAGACAATATTGCAATAAAGGGTACAAACATAAAGGCTGGTAATTTAATTAAGCAAGCGGAAGATTTAATTCGTGATTATTTAGAATTGGAAGTAAAAGTGCAAAATGCTTGGCTGAGTAACAGGGTGCTTGTGACAAAATTAAACAGATGTGACAAAATTGAAGTGATGACAAATAAAAGTAAACTGGCAGGCACGAATATATATATCGAAAATGACATGTCATATGACGAGGAGAACTGTACAAATGGGTTAAAGAAAGAAAAGCAAAAGGATGGAACATCAAGGCAGGTCAAGGAAAAATTTCGTTTCAAAACGCATGGAAAAAATGGGAAGATAGACCGGCGATAGAAAAATAAATGAGTACGAGCAACAGAAGAAATAAGAAAGAAGCAGTAAACGAAGAGTCAAATTTAGGTTAACTTAGAAATAGAAAAGCTACAAAAAAAAGAAGGTAAAATAAGTAACGTAAAAAAGGTTAGGGCGGGTGTAGTTAAGAGCAGGCCGGATTCGCTGTCCTTGTCTAAATGAGATTTTCGTTATTTACTCAAGTATTAATCGGTGTATCTGCAAATTGAAGGTTAAGCGCAATAGATATTATTATTACAAATATGTGTGCACAAGAAAACAAAAATCTACCGATTTGTTTTTGAGAAAAGTAAGGAACGCGAAAATATTATAAACATAAACTTTCACCACGGCGTTCCTTACTTTTCTCAAAAACAAATCGGTAGAATTTTTTTTTCTTGTGCATAGATGTTCATTATAATAATATCTATTGCGCTCAACCTTTAGTTTGAAGATACACCGATTAATACTTGAGTAAATAACAAAAAACTCAATTTTTACTCGGTCGGTATCAAATTCTACTCCGGCCTACTCTTAACGAAAAAAATTAAGAAAAAAAAATTTTGTTTTGGAACATTGCGGGTGTTTTAAACAAAGATAGGGAAGTATGGGATTTTATTGAAAACTGAGATTTTGTTAGTATGAGTGAAACGTGGGTTGAAGAAAAAGATTGGAAATATGTTGAGAATAATTTGTCTAAAAATTTTGTATGAGAAATGATACCAGCAAGAAGAGAGAATAAGAAAGGTAGGGCGAAGGGTGGTTTTTTGATTGGAATGAAAGTTGACTGGTTTATTGATGTAATTGAATTAGCAAAAGAGATAAAAGAAGGGTTAGTGAAATATAGTATTAAAGTCAAGGATGGTATATTAAATATTTGGTTAATTTATAATTCGGGAAAAATGAAAGAATATTACAAAGTTTGGGACGAAGTTGACTTAGTAGAAGAAGGGAGGGCAATTTTTTTGGGGGGGGGGATTTTAACATTAGAACTGGGTGCGAAGGAAGTAGAGTAGGAGAATGGGAGGGAGAAGCTAGACGCAGTAAAGACAAGACAGTATTAAATGAAGGTAGGCCGTTTATAGAATATCTAGGTAAGAAAGGTTGGACAATTTTGAATGGTAACATGTACGGGGATTCAGAAGGAGAGTATATATATATGGGAGGGAGAGGAAGTACGGTAATTGATTACATAATAGTAAACGAGCTGGCATTTGAAAAGGTGATAAAATTTGAGGCAAGGAATAGAATTGAATCAGATCACGAGCCAGTATGCGTCTTATATAATATAGAGAAAGTTAATAATGCAGCTAAAATAGAAATAGAAAAAGAAATAAATATAAACGAAGCAAAATATGAACAAATAACGGTTTCAAACAAGGAAAAAACAGAAAACTTTCGAAAAATACGAAAACTTTAGAATTCAGAAAAAAATTTAAATTAGTCGAAGATAGCTGGAAGAAAGTTAAGGAAATAATTGAACATACGTTGATATGTTAGATATATGTTAGATCGAGAAAAGGAACACAAGAAAAAATTAAATACCTATCCGCACGATTCGATTGGCAAAATTTATGTCGAAGTAAAGAGAAAAGGTTGAAAGAGAAAGAAATAGAAGAACTTAGGTCAATAAGAAACGAAAACGATGTTTGGAAGTATTTAAATAAATTTAGAAAGAAAAATAAGGCGAAAGAGAAGTCTATACAGATAAATGAATGGAAAGAACGTTTTAGAACATTATTAAACGGTACGGTCAATCATAGAGAACATTTTCGTATTAAATCACGTAATCCCAATAGCAAAGGTTAGAAACGAAAAAATATACGCGGCGTTTGTGGATCCAAAAGCAGCATTCGACACGATTAACAGAAGTAAACTATGGGAGATAATGGAGGATGTGAGTATAAGTAGGTATTTAACGGAAAGGATTAAGGAAATCTAAGAAGAAACTATAGCAGTAGTAAAGGTAGGCAATGAATTTTCTGATGAATTTTGGACGAGTAAGGGCGTAAGGCAAGGATGTCCGTTAAGTCCGTCACTTTTTTATTTTTACATTTCGCAAATGGACGGGGAATTCGAAAAAAGAAAAATAGGAGGGGTAAGGTAGGAAACAAAAGAGATTGGTCTTTGGCGTACGTGGATGACGTCGTTATGTTGACAAATAATAGAGAGGCATTAAAAGATGTTGAGTACATTAAAAAATTTTTTGGGTGACAGAGACTTAATTTTAAGTACGGAAAAAACTAAAATTGTCGTGTTTAATAAAGCTAGGAATAGCAAAAAGGAAAAGTGGTTATGGGGGAAAAATGAACTAGAAGAAGTTAAAAAATTCAAATATTTGGGGTTCACTTTTAACAGCGAAGGTAACTATAAGGACCATATAAAGGAAATGGAAAAAAGGTGCGATAGCAGTAAAAAAAACATGGGGATTGGGAAAGAGAAGCTGTAAAAATGACTTTAGAAGAAGAAAATGTTATTCGAATATTTAGTAAAAAGTGTAATATTAAAAGTGTAATATTTATAAAAAGTGTAATGTCTTACGGAGTTGAACTATGGGGTTGGGAGGAAAAAAAAGAGTTAGAAAAAATTAAGTGCGATTACGTTAGATGGTTGTTAAGATTCTAATCTTAACAACCATCTAACGTAATCGCACTTAAAATTATGTGTTTTGGCGTACAAAAATCTATTTTTGTACGCCAAAACACATAATTTTAAAAGAAGCAGGGTTGGATAAACTGAAAGTTAGCTGGGGTAACAGAGCAGTCAGATTTGAACAAAGAATACATAGACTTGGGAAGAATAGGTTAGTGAAATGTTATTGGAGAGAAAAGATAAAGAAATTAGGGAAAGATAGATACAGTTTAGAGAGAGAAAAATTTTATAATAGTTTAGGTTTTAGTAGTGTAGAAATAGAATCAAGAAAAGGAAATGGGTTCTCAGCTCAGGATATGGTATTGAAAAGAAGCAGAGATATAGAAAAACAAATCTGTAATAAGAAAATAGGAAAAGCTAAGTATAATACAAAGTATAAAGAAATAATGACAGATAGCTTACCGAAATACTTTAAAAAAAAACCACCATGACGTTAGGATCGATATTATAGTGCGAGCGAGATGTGGAAATACAGAGAAGGAAAATAAATACTGGTTAAAAGAGATGGATACAATTTGTAACTTTTGTAGACAAGACTGGGCAGGAACAGGTTCATTGGACCATGTGTTATGGGAGTGTGTAAAATTAAGGGATGAAATTAAAGGTTGCATTAAAATCCCATACAGCATGAAAGGACTTTGAAAGGATTCTGAAAGGATTCATAAAAGGACTACAATCTTTCAGAAATATTTCACTGAAAGGATTCTGAAATAATTCTATGTCCGAGGTATTATTCTTTTAAAAATAATACATAAAAATATTTCATAAAGAATTCACAAGTCATTTCAAAATCCTTTCAATGGAAGAATTCTGTAAGGATCCATGAATTCTTTTGGTAATAATTCGTAAATCTTTTCATACATCTTCCATTGAAAGGATTCTGTGAGAATAATATGAAATATTTTTAAAATATTTCATTGTATTATTTCTAAAACGAATATACCTCGGACATAGAATTATTACAGAAACCATTCAATGAAAGAATTCTGTAAGGATCCATGAATTCTTTTATTAATATTGCATTAATCTTTTCATCTATCTTTAGTTGAGAGACGTGTAAAGTTCTAGAAATTTTATTCTTTCCTGTATTATTTAAGAATCAATTTAGAATTAATACACACACACACACACAGACATATATATATATATGATGATATAATTATTCATAGGATTACGAATAGTTTTACAGCGGTTAAAATCGAAGTTATCATAACACAGACATCGCACGCATAACAATTTATAGTTTCCATTTAAGATTCTTATTTTCCTTATATATGAAACGGGAAGCACTCTTACCGCTTGCGAGAGTAAGAGATACCGCCATCAAGCGGATAAATTATAAACTAATCCCGAAAATATTTCTAAATGATTCTGTTATCTTTCATGTTTTCTTTCATAAAGTCCTTTCAAAGTCCATTCAGTAAGGATTCATGTAATAACTTTTATTCTCGACATAAGTTATTTCATGAAATATTTCAAAAAGATTTCAAAATTATTTCATGTATGATTTCTTGAGACTTTACCAAAATATTACATGAATTATTTTATAAAATCTTTATGGAAGAATCTTGAAATTATTCGGTGAAAGAATGACTTAAATTATTCCAAAAATCTTTCTAAATTATTTTACGACTGAAACTTTCGAAAGATTTCTGAGTTCTTTCTTGTTTCCTTTCGAGTAGTCTTTTCAAAATCCATTCAGTAAGGATTCATGTAATAACTTTTATTCCCATCATAAGTTATTTCATGAAATAATTCAAAAAGATTTCAAAATTATTTCCTGTAAGATTTCTTGAGACTTTACCAAAACATTGCATGAATTATTTCATGAAAGCTTTTTGAATGAATCTTGAAATGATTCGGTGAAAGAATACATTAGATCATTCCGAAAATCTTTCTAAATTATTTTCTGATTTTAATCGTTGGAAGATTTCTGAGTTCTTTCTTATTTCCTTTCAAGAAGTCTTTTCAAAGTCCTTTCAGTAAGGATTTATGTAATAACTTTTATTCTCATAATAAGTTATTTCATGAAATATTTCAAAGAGATTTCGAAATTATTTCATGTATGATTTCTTGAGACTTTACCAAAATATTACATGAATTATTTCATGAAAGCTTTTTGAATGAATCTTCAAATGATTCGGTGAAAGAATACATTAGATCATTCCGAAAATCTTTCTAAATTATTTTCTGATTTTAATCGTTGAAAGATTTCTGAGTTCTTTCTTATTTCCTTTCAAGAAGTCTTTTCAAAGTCCTTTCAGTAAGGATTTATGTAATAACTTTTATTCTCATCATAAGTTATTTCATGAAATATTTCAAAAAGATTTCAAAATTATTTCATGTATGATTTCTTGAGACTTTACCAAAATATTACATGAATTATTTCATGAAAGCTTTTTGGAAGAATCTTGAAATTATGCGGTGAAAGAATAACTTAGATTATTCCAAAAATCGTTCTAAATTATTTTACGACTGAAACATTTGAAAGATTTCTGAGTTCTTTCTTGTTTCCTTTCAAGAAGTCTTTTCAAAGTCCTTTCAGTGAGTATTCATGTTATAACTTTTATTCCCATCATAAGTTATTTCATGAAATATTTCAAAAAGATTTCAAAATTATTTCGTGTATGATTTCTTGAGACTTTACCAAAATATTACATAAATTATTTCATGAAAGCTTTTTGAATGAATCTTCAAATGATTCGGTGAAAGAATACATTAGATCATTCCGAAAATCTTTCTAAATTATTTTCTGATTTTATTCGTTGGAAGATTTCTGAGTTCCTTCTTGTTTCCTTTCAAGAAGTCTTTTCAAAGTCCTTTCAGTAAGGATTTATGTTATAACTTTTATTCTCGACATAAGTTATTTCATGAAATATTTCAAAAAGATTTCAAAATTATTTCATGTATGATTTCTTGAGACTTTACCAAAATATTACATGAATTATTTTATAAAATCTTTATGGAAGAATCTTGAAATTATTCGGTGAAAGAATGACTTAAATTATTCCAAAAATCTTTCTAAATTATTTTACGACTGAAACTTTCGAAAGATGTCTGAGTTCTTTCTTGTTTCCTTTCGAGTAGTCTTTTCAAAATCCATTCAGTAAGGATTCATGTAATAACTTTTATTCCCATCATAAGTTATTTCATGAAATAATTCAAAAAGATTTAAAAATTATTTCCTGTAAGATTTCTTGAGACTTTACCAAAATATTACATGAATTATTTTATAAAATCTTTATGGAAGAATCTTGAAATTATTCGGTGAAAGAATGACTTAAATTATTCCAAAAATCTTTCTAAATTATTTTACGACTGCAACTTTCGAAAGATTTCTGAGTTCTTTCTTGTTTCCTTTCGAGTAGTCTTTTCAAAATCCATTCAGTAAGGATTCATGTAATAACTTTTATTCCCACCATAAGTTATTTCATGAAATAATTCAAAAAGATTTCAAAATTATTTCCTGTAAGATTTCTTGAGACTTTACCAAAACATTGCATGAATTATTTCATGAAAGCTTTTTGAATGAATCTTGAAATGATTCGGTGAAAGAATACATTAGATCATTCCGAAAATCTTTCTAAATTATTTTCTGATTTTAATCGTTGGAAGATTTCTGAGTTCTTTCTTATTTCCTTTCAAGAAGTCTTTTCAAAGTCCTTTCAGTAAGGATTTATGTAATAACTTTCATTCTCATCATAAGTTATTTCATGAAATATTTCAAAAAGATTTCAAAATTATTTCATGTATGATTTCTTGAGACTTTACCAAAATATTACATGAATTATTTCATGAAAGCTTTTTGAATGAATCTTGAAATGATTCGTCGAAAGAATACATTAGATCATTCCGAAAATCTTTCTAAATTATTTTACGACTGAAACATTTGAAAGATTTCTGAGTTCTTTCTTGTTTCCTTTCAAGAAGTCTTTTCAAAGTCCTTTCAGTAAGGATTTATGTAATAACTTTTATTCTCATCATAAGTTATTTCATGAAATATTTCAAAAAGATTTCAAAATTATTTCATGTATGATTTCTTGAGACTTTACCGAGACATTGCATGAATTATTTCATGAAAGCTTTTTGAATGAATCTTGAAATGATTCGGTGAAAGAATACATTAGATCATTCTGAAAATCTTTCTAAATTATTTTCTGATTTTAATCGTTGGAAGATTTCTGAGTTCTTTCTTGTTTCCTTTCAAGAAGTCTTTTCAAAGTCCTTTCAGTAAGGATTTATGTAATAACTTTTATTCTCATCATAAGTTATTTCATGAAATATTTCAAAAAGATTTCAAAATTATTTCATGTATGATTTCTTGAGACTTTACCGAGACATTGCATGAATTATTTCATGAAAGCTTTTTGAATGAATCTTGAAATGATTCGGTGAAAGAATACATTAGATCATTTCGAAAATCTTTCTAAATTATTTTCTGATTTTAATCGTTGGAAGATTTCTGAGTTCTTTCTTGGTTCCGTTCAAGAAGTCTTTTCAAAGTCCTTTCAGTGAGTATTCATGTTATAACTTTTATTCCCATCATAAGTTATTTCATGAAATAATTCAAAAAGATTTAAAAATTATTTCCTGTAAGATTTCTTGAGACTTTACCAAAATATTACATGAATTATTTTATAAAATCTTTATGGAAGAATCTTGAAATTATTCGGTGAAAGAATGACTTAAATTATTCCAAAAATCTTTCTAAATTATTTTACGACTGCAACTTTCGAAAGATTTCTGAGTTCTTTCTTGTTTCCTTTCGAGTAGTCTTTTCAAAATCCATTCAGTAAGGATTCATGTAATAACTTTTATTCCCATCATAAGTTATTTCATGAAATATTTCAAAAAGATTTCAAAATTATTTCATGTAAGATTTCTTGAGACTTTACCAAAACATTGCATGATTTATTTCATGAAAGCTTTTTGAATGAATCTTGAAATGATTCGGTGAAAGAATACATTAGATCATTCCGAAAAACTTTCTAAATTATTTTCTGATTTTAATTGTTGGAAGATTTCTGAGTTCCTTCTTGTTTCCTTTCAAGAAGTCTTTTCAAAGTCCTTTCAGTAAGGATTTATGTTATAACTTTTATTCTCATCATAAGTTATTTCATGAAATATTTCAAAAAGATTTCAAAATTATTTCATGTATGATTTCTTGAGACTTTACCAAAATATTACATGAATTATTTCATGAAAGCTTTTTGAATGAATCTTCAAATGATTCGGTGAAAGAATACCTTAGATCATTTCGAAAATCTTTCTAAATTATTTTCTGATTTTAATCGTTGGAAGATTTCTGAGTTCTTTCTTGTTTCCTTTCGAGTAGTCTTTTCAAAATCCATTCAGTAAGGATTCATGTAATAACTTTTATTCCCATCATAAGTTATATCATGAAATATTTCAAAAAGATTTCAAAATTATTTCATGTAAGATTTCTTGAGACTTTACCAAAACATTGCATGATTTATTTCATGAAAGCTTTTTGAATGAATCTTGAAATGATTCGGTGAAAGAATACATTAGATCATTCCGAAAAACTTTCTAAATTATTTTCTGATTTTAATTGTTGGAAGATTTCTGAGTTCCTTCTTGTTTCCTTTCAAGAAGTCTTTTCAAAGTCCTTTCAGTAAGGATTTATGTTATAACTTTTATTCTCATCATAAGTTATTTCATGAAATATTTCAAAAAGATTTCAAAATTATTTCATGTATGATTTCTTGAGACTTTACCAAAATATTACATGAATTATTTCATGAAAGCTTTTTGAATGAATCTTCAAATGATTCGGTGAAAGAATACCTTAGATCATTTCGAAAATCTTTCTAAATTATTTTCTGATTTTAATCGTTGGAAGATTTCGGAGTTCTTTCTTGTTTCCGTTCAAGAAGTCTTTTTAAAGTCCTTTCAGTAAGGATTTATGTTATTACTTTTATTCTCATCATAAGTTATTTCATGAAATATTTCAAAAAGATTTCAAAATTATTTCATGTATGATTTCTTGAGACTTTACCAAAATATTACATGAATTATTTCATGAAAGCTTTTTGAATGAATCTTGAAATGATTCGGTGAAAGAATACATTAGATCATTCCGAAAATCTTTCTAAATTATTTTACGACTGAAACATTTGAAAGATTTCTGAGTTCTTTCTTGTTTCCTTTCAAGAAGTCTTTTCAAAGTCCTTTCAGTAAGGATTTATGTAATAACTTTTATTCTCATCATAAGTTATTTCATGAAATATTTCAAAAAGATTTCAAAATTATTTCATGTATGATTTCTTGAGACTTTACCGGGACATTGCATGAATTATTTCATGAAAGCTTTTTGAATGAATCTTGAAATGATTCGGTGAAAGAATACATTAGATCATTCTGAAAATCTTTCTAAATTATTTTCTGATTTTAATCGTTGGAAGATTTCTGAGTTCTTTCTTGTTTCCGTTCAAGAAGTCTTTTGAAAGTCCTTTCAGTGAGTATTCATGTTATAACTTTTATTCCCATTGTTTGAGGGTAGAGATAAATTTCTCTCCCGCCTTTCCAACTGCCCCTTACATGGAGGAAATTGGATGATTGCAATTCTCGTCTATGATGTTACCGCACGAATCATTACACGCAACTCAATCAGAAGAGGATCGCCTTCAATTCGCTACAAACAAAGTAGGTAGGAGAGTGTGGTGTGGGAGCAAACGACAAATATAATTTGTATTACAAAAAACCATAGAATGTATTAAGATTTATTTATAACAAAAGAAGCAAGATTTAACAAAGAAAAGAAAACAAACTTGATATTATTTAATTGAGGTAAGAAAGGATGAAGATGATATATGTGTCTGCCGGGGTATATGCGTGTGTGTATATGTATGCGTGTGTGTGTGTGTGTATGTATGCGTGTGTGTGTGTGTGTGTGTATGTCTGTGTGCTGAGAAATAAAGGGTTATGATTGCAACCACCGAACCACGCTTGCGCGGTCGCACCACGATATGATAGAATGAGCGCACCACACCACCCTCGATTGAATAGAGATAAATAAAAGGAAGAGAATTATGAAAGGAAGAAAGGAAAGGGAAGGAGTTCACACGCAACACGTCGCGTCCTCGTCTTAAGTTCGAAATATCAGCCTAACAAACGGCGCGCACAATTCACTCGCGAGGAACAATGCAATGGCGGAACTCGAGCTGTTAACCGACCGAGCACTCGACCAAGACTGAGCCACGCGTGTGACCCCGCTATAAAGTTAGCCGCATGTCCCCCCTCCCGTAAGTAAATCCGCGAAGACACGCCCACCGAATGCGCGATCCGTGTATCTCGGCGGCATGAGTACGACGCGATACAAACACGGCGCATGAAATCAAAAAGGACAGGAAAGGGTTTAATAGGAATGTGTTTGCGGGTATGTGTTTGTGCGCTGCATGAAATTTGTCTGCAGACCGATTCATTTTTAGTCGTTTGCGACTAAACACCCATCATAAGTTATTACATGAAATATTTCAAAAAGATTTCAAAATTATTTCGTGTATGATTTCTTGAGACTTTACCAAAATATTACATGAATTATTTCATGAAAGCTTTTTGAATGAATCTTCAAATGATTCGGTAAAAGAATACATTAGATCATTCCGAAAATCTTTCTAAATTATTTTCTGATTTTAATCGTTGGAAGATTTCTGAGTTCCTTCTTGTTTCCTTTCAAGAAGTCTTTTCAAAGTCCTTTCAGTAAGGATTTATATTATAACTTTTATTCTCATCATAAGTTATTTCATGAAATATTTCAAAAAGATTTCAAAATTATTTCATGTATGATTTCTTGAGACTTTACCAAAATATTACATGAATTATTTCATGAAAGCTTTTTGAATGAATCTTCAAATGATTCGGTAAAAGAATACATTAGATCATTCCGAAAATCTTTCTAAATTATTTTCTGATTTTAATCGTTGGAAGATTTCTGAGTTCCTTCTTGTTTCCTTTCAAGAAGTCTTTTCAAAGTCCTTTCAGTAAGGATTTATGTTATTACTTTCATTCTCATCATAAGTTATTTCATGAAATATTTCAAAAGATTTCAAAATTATTTCATGTATGATTTCTTGAGACTTTACCAAAATATTACATGAATTATTTCATGAAAGCTTTTTGAATGAATCTTCAAATGATTCGGTGAAAGAATACCTTAGATCATTTCGAAAATCTTTCTAAATTATTTTCTGATTTTAATCGTTGGAAGATTTCTGAGTTCTTTCTTGTTTCCGTTCAAGAAGTCTTTTCAAAGTCCCTTCAATAAGTATTCATGTTATAACTTTTATTCCCATCATAAGTTATTTCATGAAATATTTCAAAAAGATTTCAAAATTATTTCATGTATGATTTCTTGAGACTTTACCAAAATATTACATGAATTATTTCATGAAAGCTTTTGAATGAATCTTCAAATGATTCGGTGAAAGAATACCTTAGATCATTCCGAAAATCTTTCTAAATTATTTTCTGATTTTAATCGTTGGAAGATTTCCGAGTTCTTTCTTATTTCCTTTCAAGAAGTCTTTTCAAAGTCCTTTCAGTAAATATTTATGTAATAACTTTTATTCTCATCATAAGTTATTTCATGAAATATTTCAAAAAGATTTCAAAATTATTTCATGTATGATTTCTTGAGACTTTACCAAAATATTACATGAATTATTTCATGAAAGCTTTTTGAATGAATCTTGAAATGATTCGGTGAAAGAATACATTAGATCATTCCGAAAAACTTTCTAAATTATTTTCTGATTTTAATTGTTGGAAGATTTCTGAGTTCCTTCTTGTTTCCTTTCAAGAAGTCTTTTCAAAGTCCTTTCAGTAAGGATTTATGTTATAACTTTTATTCTCATCATAAGTTATTTCATGAAATATTTCAAAAAGATTTCAAAATTATTTCATGTATGATTTCTTGAGACTTTACCAAAATATTACATGAATTATTTCATGAAAGCTTTTTGAATGAATCTTCAAATGATTCGGTGAAAGAATACCTTAGATCATTTCAAAAATCTTTCTAAATTATTTTCTGATTTTAATCGTTGGAAGATTTCTGAGTTCTTTCTTGTTTCCGTTCAAGAAGTCTTTTCAAAGTCCCTTCAGTAAGTATTCATGTTATAACTTTTATTCCCATCATAAGTTATTTCATGAAATATTTCAAAAGATTTCAAAATTATTTCATGTATGATTTCTTGAGACTTTACCAAAATATTACATGAATTATTTCATGAAAGCTTTTTGAATGAATCTTCAAATGATTCGGTGAAAGAATACCTTAGATCATTCCGAAAATCTTTCTAAATTATTTTCTGATTTTAATCGTTGGAAGATTTCTGAGTTCTTTCTTGTTTCCGTTCAAGAAGTCTTTTCAAAGTCCCTTCAGTAAGTATTCATGTTATAACTTTTATTCCCATCATAAGTTATTTCATGAAATATTTCAAAAGATTTCAAAATTATTTCATGAATGATTTCTTGAGACTTTACCAAAATATTACATGAATTATTTCATGAAAGCTTTTTGAATGAATCTTCAAATGATTCGGTGACAGAATACCTTAGATCATTCCGAAAATCTTTCTAAATTATTTTCTGATTTTAATCGTTGGAAGATTTCTGAGTTCTTTCTTGTTTCCTTTCGAGTAGTCTTTTCAAAATCCATTCAGTAAGGATTCATGTAATAACTTTTATTCCCATCATAAGTTATTTCATGAAATATTTCAAAAAGATTTCAAAATTATTTCATGTAAGATTTCTTGAGACTTTACCAAAACATTGCATGATTTATTTCATGAAAGCTTTTTGAATGAATCTTGAAATGATTCGGTGAAAGAATACATTAGATCATTCCGAAAAACTTTCTAAATTATTTTCTGATTTTAATTGTTGGAAGATTTCTGAGTTCCTTCTTGTTTCCTTTCAAGAAGTCTTTTCAAAGTCCTTTCAGTAAGGATTTATGTTATAACTTTTATTCTCATCATAAGTTATTTCATGAAATATTTCAAAAGATTTCAAAATTATTTCATGTATGATTTCTTGAGACTTTACCAAAATATTACATGAATTATTTCATGAAAGCTTTTTGAATGAATCTTCAAATGATTCGGTGAAAGAATACCTTAGATCATTTCGAAAATCTTTCTAAATTATTTTCTGATTTTAATCGTTGGAAGATTTCTGAGTTCTTTCTTGTTTCCTTTCGAGTAGTCTTTTCAAAATCCATTCAGTAAGGATTCATGTAATAACTTTTATTCCCATCATAAGTTATTTCATGAAATATTTCAAAAAGATTTCAAAATTATTTCATGTAAGATTTCTTGAGACTTTACCAAAACATTGCATGATTTATTTCATGAAAGCTTTTTGAATGAATCTTGAAATGATTCGGTGAAGGAATACATTAGATCATTCCGAAAAACTTTCTAAATTATTTTCTGATTTTAATTGTTGGAAGATTTCTGAGTTCCTTCTTGTTTCCTTTCAAGAAGTCTTTTCAAAGTCCTTTCAGTAAGGATTTATGTTATAACTTTTATTCTCATCATAAGTTATTTCATGAAATATTTCAAAAAGATTTCAAAATTATTTCATGTATGATTTCTTGAGACTTTACCAAAATATTACATGAATTATTTCATGAAAGCTTTTGAATGAATCTTCAAATGATTCGGTGAAAGAATACCTTAGATCATTTCTAAAATCTTTCTAAATTATTTTCTGATTTTAATCGTTGGAAGATTTCGGAGTTCTTTCTTGTTTCCGTTCAAGAAGTCTTTTCAAAGTCCTTTCAGTAAGGATTTATGTTATTACTTTTATTCTCATCATAAGTTATTTCATGAAATATTTCAAAAAGATTTCAAAATTATTTCATGTATGATTTCTTGAGACTTTACCAAAATATTACATGAATTATTTCATGAAAGCTTTTTGAATGAATCTTGAAATGATTCGGTGAAAGAATACATTAGATCATTCCGAAAATCTTTCTAAATTATTTTACGACTGAAACATTTGAAAGATTTCTGAGTTCTTTCTTGTTTCCTTTCAAGAAGTCTTTTCAAAGTCCTTTCAGTAAGGATTTATGTAATAACTTTTATTCTCATCATAAGTTATTTCATGAAATATTTCAAAAAGATTTCAAAATTATTTCATGTATGATTTCTTGAGACTTTACCGAGACATTGCATGAATTATTTCATGAAAGCTTTTTGAATGAATCTTGAAATGATTCGGTGAAAGAATACATTAGATCATTCTGAAAATCTTTCTAAATTATTTTCTGATTTTAATCGTTGGAAGATTTCTGAGTTCTTTCTTGTTTCCGTTCAAGAAGTCTTTTCAAAGTCCTTTCAGTGAGTATTCATGTTATAACTTTTATTCCCATTGTTTGAGGGTAGAGATAAATTTCTCTCCCGCCTTTCCAACTGCCTCTTACATGGAGGAAATTGGATGATTGCAATTCTCGTCTATGATGTTACCGCACGAATCATTACACGCAACTCAATCAGAAGAGGATCGCCTTCAATTCGCTACAAACAAAGTAGGTAGGAGAGTGTGGTGTGGGAGCAAACGACAAATATAATTTGTATTACAAAAAACCATAGAATGTATTAAGATTTATTTATAACAAAAGAAGCAAGAATTAACAAAGAAAAGAAAACAAACTTGATATTATTTAATTGAGGTAAGAAAGGATGAAGATGATATATGTGTCTGCCGGGGTATATGCGTGTGTGTATATGTATGCGTGTGTGTGTGTGTGTATGTATGCGTGTGTGTGTGTGTGTGTGTATGTCTGTGTGCTGAGAAATAAAGGGTTATGATTGCAACCACCGAACCACGCTTGCGCGGTCGCACCACGATATGATAGAATGAGCGCACCACACCACCCTCGATTGAATAGAGATAAATAAAAGGAAGAGAATTATGAAAGGAAGAAAGGAAAGGGAAGGAGTTCACACGCAACACGTCGCGTCCTCGTCTTAAGTTCGAAATATCAGCGTAACAAACGGCGCGCACAATTCACTCGCGAGGAACAATGCAAAGGCGGAACTCGAGCTGTTAACCGACCGAGCACTCGACCAAGACTGAGCCACGCGTGTGACCCCGCTATAAAGTTAGCCGCATGTCCCCCCTCCCGTAAGTAAATCCGCGAAGACACGCCCACCGAATGCGCGATCCGTGTATCTCGGCGGCATGAGTACGACGCGATACAAACACGGCGCATGAAATCAAAAAGGACAGGAAAGGGTTTAATAGGAATGTGTTTGCGGGTATGTGTTTGTGCGCTGCATGAAATTTGTCTGCAGACCGATTCATTTTTAGTCGTTTGCGACTAAACACCCATCATAAGTTATTACATGAAATATTTCAAAAAGATTTCAAAATTATTTCGTGTATGATTTCTTGAGACTTTACCAAAATATTACATGAATTATTTCATGAAAGCTTTTTGAATGAATCTTCAAATGATTCGGTAAAAGAATACATTAGATCATTCCGAAAATCTTTCTAAATTATTTTCTGATTTTAATCGTTGGAAGATTTCTGAGTTCCTTCTTGTTTCCTTTCAAGAAGTCTTTTCAAAGTCCTTTCAGTAAGGATTTATATTATAACTTTTATTCTCATCATAAGTTATTTCATGAAATATTTCAAAAAGATTTCAAAATTATTTCATGTATGATTTCTTGAGACTTTACCAAAATATTACATGAATTATTTCATGAAAGCTTTTTGAATGAATCTTCAAATGATTCGGTAAAAGAATACATTAGATCATTCCGAAAATCTTTCTAAATTATTTTCTGATTTTAATCGTTGGAAGATTTCTGAGTTCCTTCTTGTTTCCTTTCAAGAAGTCTTTTCAAAGTCCTTTCAGTAAGGATTTATGTTATTACTTTTATTCTCATCATAAGTTATTTCATGAAATATTTCAAAAGATTTCAAAATTATTTCATGTATGATTTCTTGAGACTTTACCAAAATATTACATGAATTATTTCATGAAAGCTTTTTGAATGAATCTTCAAATGATTCGGTGAAAGAATACCTTAGATCATTTCGAAAATCTTTCTAAATTATTTTCTGATTTTAATCGTTGGAAGATTTCTGAGTTCTTTCTTGTTTCCGTTCAAGAAGTCTTTTCAAAGTCCCTTCAGTAAGTATTCATGTTATAACTTTTATTCTCATCATAAGTTATTTCATGAAATATTTCAAAAAGATTTCAAAATTATTTCATGTATGATTTCTTGAGACTTTACCAAAATATTACATGAATTATTTCATGAAAGCTTTTGAATGAATCTTCAAATGATTCGGTGAAAGAATACCTTAGATCATTCCGAAAATCTTTCTAAATTATTTTCTGATTTTAATCGTTGGAAGATTTCCCGAGTTCTTTCTTATTTCCTTTCAAGAAGTCTTTTCAAAGTCCTTTCAGTAAATATTTATGTAATAACTTTTATTCTCATCATAAGTTATTTCATGAAATATTTCAAAAAGATTTCAAAATTATTTCATGTATGATTTCTTGAGACTTTACCAAAATATTACATGAATTATTTCATGAAAGCTTTTTGAATGAATCTTGAAATGATTCGGTGAAAGAATACATTAGATCATTCCGAAAAACTTTCTAAATTATTTTCTGATTTTAATTGTTGGAAGATTTCTGAGTTCCTTCTTGTTTCCTTTCAAGAAGTCTTTTCAAAGTCCTTTCAGTAAGGATTTATGTTATAACTTTTATTCTCATCATAAGTTATTTCATGAAATATTTCAAAAAGATTTCAAAATTATTTCATGTATGATTTCTTGAGACTTTACCAAAATATTACATGAATTATTTCATGAAAGCTTTTTGAATGAATCTTCAAATGATTCGGTGAAAGAATACCTTAGATCATTTCTAAAATCTTTCTAAATTATTTTCTGATTTTAATCGTTGGAAGATTTCGGAGTTCTTTCTTGTTTCCGTTCAAGAAGTCTTTTCAAAGTCCTTTCAGTAAGGATTTATGTTATTACTTTTATTCTCATCATAAGTTATTTCATGAAATATTTCAAAAAGATTTCAAAATTATTTCATGTATGATTTCTTGAGACTTTACCAAAATATTACATGAATTATTTCATGAAAGCTTTTTGAATGAATCTTGAAATGATTCGGTGAAAGAATACATTAGATCATTCCGAAAATCTTTCTAAATTATTTTACGACTGAAACATTTGAAAGATTTCTGAGTTCTTTCTTGTTTCCTTTCAAGAAGTCTTTTCAAAGTCCTTTCAGTAAGGATTTATGTAATAACTTTTATTCTCATCATAAGTTATTTCATGAAATATTTCAAAAAGATTTCAAAATTATTTCATGTATGATTTCTTGAGACTTTACCGAGACATTGCATGAATTATTTCATGAAAGCTTTTTGAATGAATCTTGAAATGATTCGGTGAAAGAATACATTAGATCATTCTGAAAATCTTTCTAAATTATTTTCTGATTTTAATCGTTGGAAGATTTCTGAGTTCTTTCTTGTTTCCGTTCAAGAAGTCTTTTCAAAGTCCTTTCAGTGAGTATTCATGTTATAACTTTTATTCCCATTGTTTGAGGGTAGAGATAAATTTCTCTCCCGCCTTTCCAACTGCCTCTTACATGGAGGAAATTGGATGATTGCAATTCTCGTCTATGATGTTACCGCACGAATCATTACACGCAACTCAATCAGAAGAGGATCGCCTTCAATTCGCTACAAACAAAGTAGGTAGGAGAGTGTGGTGTGGGAGCAAACGACAAATATAATTTGTATTACAAAAACCATAGAATGTATTAAGATTTATTTATAACAAAAGAAGCAAGAATTAACAAAGAAAAGAAAACAAACTTGATATTATTTAATTGAGGTAAGAAAGGATGAAGATGATATATGTGTCTGCCGGGGTATATGCGTGTGTGTATATGTATGCGTGTGTGTGTGTGTGTATGTATGCGTGTGTGTGTGTGTGTGTGTATGTCTGTGTGCTGAGAAATAAAGGGTTATGATTGCAACCACCGAACCACGCTTGCGCGGTCGCACCACGATATGATAGAATGAGCGCACCACACCACCCTCGATTGAATAGAGATAAATAAAAGGAAGAGAATTATGAAAGGAAGAAAGGAAAGGGAAGGAGTTCACACGCAACACGTCGCGTCCTCGTCTTAAGTTCGAAATATCAGCGTAACAAACGGCGCGCACAATTCACTCGCGAGGAACAATGCAAAGGCGGAACTCGAGCTGTTAACCGACCGAGCACTCGACCAAGACTGAGCCACGCGTGTGACCCCGCTATAAAGTTAGCCGCATGTCCCCCCTCCCGTAAGTAAATCCGCGAAGACACGCCCACCGAATGCGCGATCCGTGTATCTCGGCGGCATGAGTACGACGCGATACAAACACGGCGCATGAAATCAAAAAGGACAGGAAAGGGTTTAATAGGAATGTGTTTGCGGGTATGTGTTTGTGCGCTGCATGAAATTTGTCTGCAGACCGATTCATTTTTAGTCGTTTGCGACTAAACACCCATCATAAGTTATTACATGAAATATTTCAAAAAGATTTCAAAATTATTTCGTGTATGATTTCTTGAGACTTTACCAAAATATTACATGAATTATTTCATGAAAGCTTTTTGAATGAATCTTCAAATGATTCGGTAAAAGAATACATTAGATCATTCCGAAAATCTTTCTAAATTATTTTCTGATTTTAATCGTTGGAAGATTTCTGAGTTCCTTCTTGTTTCCTTTCAAGAAGTCTTTTCAAAGTCCTTTCAGTAAGGATTTATATTATAACTTTTATTCTCATCATAAGTTATTTCATGAAATATTTCAAAAAGATTTCAAAATTATTTCATGTATGATTTCTTGAGACTTTACCAAAATATTACATGAATTATTTCATGAAAGCTTTTTGAATGAATCTTCAAATGATTCGGTAAAAGAATACATTAGATCATTCCGAAAATCTTTCTAAATTATTTTCTGATTTTAATCGTTGGAAGATTTCTGAGTTCCTTCTTGTTTCCTTTCAAGAAGTCTTTTCAAAGTCCTTTCAGTAAGGATTTATGTTATTACTTTTATTCTCATCATAAGTTATTTCATGAAATATTTCAAAAAGATTTCAAAATTATTTCATGTATGATTTCTTGAGACTTTACCAAAATATTACATGAATTATTTCATGAAAGCTTTTTGAATGAATCTTCAAATGATTCGGTGAAAGAATACCTTAGATCATTTCGAAAATCTTTCTAAATTATTTTCTGATTTTAATCGTTGGAAGATTTCTGAGTTCTTTCTTGTTTCCGTTCAAGAAGTCTTTTCAAAGTCCCTTCAGTAAGTATTCATGTTATAACTTTTATTCTCATCATAAGTTATTTCATGAAATATTTCAAAAAGATTTCAAAATTATTTCATGTATGATTTCTTGAGACTTTACCAAAATATTACATGAATTATTTCATGAAAGCTTTTTGAATGAATCTTCAAATGATTCGGTGAAAGAATACCTTAGATCATTCCGAAAATCTTTCTAAATTATTTTCTGATTTTAATCGTTGGAAGATTTCCGAGTTCTTTCTTATTTCCTTTCAAGAAGTCTTTTCAAAGTCCTTTCAGTAAATATTTATGTAATAACTTTTATTCTCATCATAAGTTATTTCATGAAATATTTCAAAAAGATTTCAAAATTATTTCATGTATGATTTCTTGAGACTTTACCAAAATATTACATGAATTATTTCATGAAAGCTTTTTGAATGAATCTTGAAATGATTCGGTGAAAGAATACATTAGATCATTCCGAAAAACTTTCTAAATTATTTTCTGATTTTAATTGTTGGAAGATTTCTGAGTTCCTTCTTGTTTCCTTTCAAGAAGTCTTTTCAAAGTCCTTTCAGTAAGGATTTATGTTATAACTTTTATTCTCATCATAAGTTATTTCATGAAATATTTCAAAAAGATTTCAAAATTATTTCATGTATGATTTCTTGAGACTTTACCAAAATATTACATGAATTATTTCATGAAAGCTTTTTGAATGAATCTTCAAATGATTCGGTGAAAGAATACCTTAGATCATTTCAAAAATCTTTCTAAATTATTTTCTGATTTTAATCGTTGGAAGATTTCTGAGTTCTTTCTTGTTTCCGTTCAAGAAGTCTTTTCAAAGTCCCTTCAGTAAGTATTCATGTTATAACTTTTATTCCCATCATAAGTTATTTCATGAAATATTTCAAAAGATTTCAAAATTATTTCATGTATGATTTCTTGAGACTTTACCAAAATATTACATGAATTATTTCATGAAAGCTTTTTGAATGAATCTTCAAATGATTCGGTGAAAGAATACCTTAGATCATTCCGAAAATCTTTCTAAATTATTTTCTGATTTTAATCGTTGGAAGATTTCTGAGTTCTTTCTTGTTTCCGTTCAAGAAGTCTTTTCAAAGTCCCTTCAGTAAGTATTCATGTTATAACTTTTATTCCCATCATAAGTTATTTCATGAAATATTTCAAAAAGATTTCAAAATTATTTCATGTATGATTTCTTGAGACTTTACCAAAATATTACATGAATTATTTCATGAAAGCTTTTTGAATGAATCTTCAAATGATTCGGTGAAAGAATACCTTAGATCATTCCGAAAATCTTTCTAAATTATTTTCTGATTTTAATCGTTGGAAGATTTCTGAGTTCTTTCTTGTTTCCGTTCAAGAAGTCTTTTCAAAGTCCCTTCAGTAAGTATTCATGTTATAACTTTTATTCCCATCATAAGTTATTTCATGAAATATTTCAAAAAGATTTCAAAATTATTTCATGTATGATTTCTTGAGACTTTACCAAAATATTACATGAATTATTTCATGAAAGCTTTTTGAATGAATCTTCAAATGATTCGGTGAAAGAATACCTTAGATCATTCCGAAAATCTTTCTAAATTATTTTCTGATTTTAATCGTTGGAAGATTTCTGAGTTCTTTCTTGTTTCCTTTCGAGTAGTCTTTTCAAAATCCATTCAGTAAGGATTCATGTAATAACTTTTATTCCCATCATAAGTTATTTCATGAAATATTTCAAAAAGATTTCAAAATTATTTCATGTAAGATTTCTTGAGACTTTACCAAAACATTGCATGATTTATTTCATGAAAGCTTTTTGAATGAATCTTGAAATGATTCGGTGAAAGAATACATTAGATCATTCCGAAAAACTTTCTAAATTATTTTCTGATTTTAATTGTTGGAAGATTTCTGAGTTCCTTCTTGTTTCCTTTCAAGAAGTCTTTTCAAAGTCCTTTCAGTAAGGATTTATGTTATAACTTTTATTCTCATCATAAGTTATTTCATGAAATATTTCAAAAAGATTTCAAAATTATTTCATGTATGATTTCTTGAGACTTTACCAAAATATTACATGAATTATTTCATGAAAGCTTTTTGAATGAATCTTCAAATGATTCGGTGAAAGAATACCTTAGATCATTTCGAAAATCTTTCTAAATTATTTTCTGATTTTAATCGTTGGAAGATTTCTGAGTTCTTTCTTGTTTCCTTTCGAGTAGTCTTTTCAAAATCCATTCAGTAAGGATTCATGTAATAACTTTTATTCCCATCATAAGTTATTTCATGAAATATTTCAAAAAGATTTCAAAATTATTTCATGTAAGATTTCTTGAGACTTTACCAAAACATTGCATGATTTATTTCATGAAAGCTTTTTGAATGAATCTTGAAATGATTCGGTGAAGGAATACATTAGATCATTCCGAAAAACTTTCTAAATTATTTTCTGATTTTAATTGTTGGAAGATTTCTGAGTTCCTTCTTGTTTCCTTTCAAGAAGTCTTTTCAAAGTCCTTTCAGTAAGGATTTATGTTATAACTTTTATTCTCATCATAAGTTATTTCATGAAATATTTCAAAAAGATTTCAAAATTATTTCATGTATGATTTCTTGAGACTTTACCAAAATATTACATGAATTATTTCATGAAAGCTTTTTGAATGAATCTTCAAATGATTCGGTGAAAGAATACCTTAGATCATTTCTAAAATCTTTCTAAATTATTTTCTGATTTTAATCGTTGGAAGATTTCGGAGTTCTTTCTTGTTTCCGTTCAAGAAGTCTTTTCAAAGTCCTTTCAGTAAGGATTTATGTTATTACTTTTATTCTCATCATAAGTTATTTCATGAAATATTTCAAAAAGATTTCAAAATTATTTCATGTATGATTTCTTGAGACTTTACCAAAATATTACATGAATTATTTCATGAAAGCTTTTGAATGAATCTTGAAATGATTCGGTGAAAGAATACATTAGATCATTCCGAAAATCTTTCTAAATTATTTTACGACTGAAACATTTGAAAGATTTCTGAGTTCTTTCTTGTTTCCTTTCAAGAAGTCTTTTCAAAGTCCTTTCAGTAAGGATTTATGTAATAACTTTTATTCTCATCATAAGTTATTTCATGAAATATTTCAAAAAGATTTCAAAATTATTTCATGTATGATTTCTTGAGACTTTACCGAGACATTGCATGAATTATTTCATGAAAGCTTTTTGAATGAATCTTGAAATGATTCGGTGAAAGAATACATTAGATCATTCTGAAAATCTTTCTAAATTATTTTCTGATTTTAATCGTTGGAAGATTTCTGAGTTCTTTCTTGTTTCCGTTCAAGAAGTCTTTTCAAAGTCCTTTCAGTGAGTATTCATGTTATAACTTTTATTCCCATTGTTTGAGGGTAGAGATAAATTTCTCTCCCGCCTTTCCAACTGCCTCTTACATGGAGGAAATTGGATGATTGCAATTCTCGTCTATGATGTTACCGCACGAATCATTACACGCAACTCAATCAGAAGAGGATCGCCTTCAATTCGCTACAAACAAAGTAGGTAGGAGAGTGTGGTGTGGGAGCAAACGACAAATATAATTTGTATTACAAAAAACCATAGAATGTATTAAGATTTATTTATAACAAAAGAAGCAAGAATTAACAAAGAAAAGAAAACAAACTTGATATTATTTAATTGAGGTAAGAAAGGATGAAGATGATATATGTGTCTGCCGGGGTATATGCGTGTGTGTATATGTATGCGTGTGTGTGTGTGTGTATGTATGCGTGTGTGTGTGTGTGTGTATGTCTGTGTGCTGAGAAATAAAGGGTTATGATTGCAACCACCGAACCACGCTTGCGCGGTCGCACCACGATATGATAGAATGAGCGCACCACACCACCCTCGATTGAATAGAGATAAATAAAAGGAAGAGAATTATGAAAGGAAGAAAGGAAAGGGAAGGAGTTCACACGCAACACGTCGCGTCCTCGTCTTAAGTTCGAAATATCAGCGTAACAAACGGCGCGCACAATTCACTCGCGAGGAACAATGCAAAGGCGGAACTCGAGCTGTTAACCGACCGAGCACTCGACCAAGACTGAGCCACGCGTGTGACCCCGCTATAAAGTTAGCCGCATGTCCCCCCTCCCGTAAGTAAATCCGCGAAGACACGCCCACCGAATGCGCGATCCGTGTATCTCGGCGGCATGAGTACGACGCGATACAAACACGGCGCATGAAATCAAAAAGGACAGGAAAGGGTTTAATAGGAATGTGTTTGCGGGTATGTGTTTGTGCGCTGCATGAAATTTGTCTGCAGACCGATTCATTTTTAGTCGTTTGCGACTAAACACCCATCATAAGTTATTACATGAAATATTTCAAAAAGATTTCAAAATTATTTCGTGTATGATTTCTTGAGACTTTACCAAAATATTACATGAATTATTTCATGAAAGCTTTTTGAATGAATCTTCAAATGATTCGGTAAAAGAATACATTAGATCATTCCGAAAATCTTTCTAAATTATTTTCTGATTTTAATCGTTGGAAGATTTCTGAGTTCCTTCTTGTTTCCTTTCAAGAAGTCTTTTCAAAGTCCTTTCAGTAAGGATTTATATTATAACTTTTATTCTCATCATAAGTTATTTCATGAAATATTTCAAAAAGATTTCAAAATTATTTCATGTATGATTTCTTGAGACTTTACCAAAATATTACATGAATTATTTCATGAAAGCTTTTTGAATGAATCTTCAAATGATTCGGTAAAAGAATACATTAGATCATTCCGAAAATCTTTCTAAATTATTTTCTGATTTTAATCGTTGGAAGATTTCTGAGTTCCTTCTTGTTTCCTTTCAAGAAGTCTTTTCAAAGTCCTTTCAGTAAGGATTTATGTTATTACTTTTATTCTCATCATAAGTTATTTCATGAAATATTTCAAAAAGATTTCAAAATTATTTCATGTATGATTTCTTGAGACTTTACCAAAATATTACATGAATTATTTCATGAAAGCTTTTTGAATGAATCTTCAAATGATTCGGTGAAAGAATACCTTAGATCATTTCGAAAATCTTTCTAAATTATTTTCTGATTTTAATCGTTGGAAGATTTCTGAGTTCTTTCTTGTTTCCGTTCAAGAAGTCTTTTCAAAGTCCCTTCAGTAAGTATTCATGTTATAACTTTTATTCTCATCATAAGTTATTTCATGAAATATTTCAAAAAGATTTCAAAATTATTTCATGTATGATTTCTTGAGACTTTACCAAAATATTACATGAATTATTTCATGAAAGCTTTTTGAATGAATCTTCAAATGATTCGGTGAAAGAATACCTTAGATCATTCCGAAAATCTTTCTAAATTATTTTCTGATTTTAATCGTTGGAAGATTTCCGAGTTCTTTCTTATTTCCTTTCAAGAAGTCTTTTCAAAGTCCTTTCAGTAAATATTTATGTAATAACTTTTATTCTCATCATAAGTTATTTCATGAAATATTTCAAAAGATTTCAAAATTATTTCATGTATGATTTCTTGAGACTTTACCAAAATATTACATGAATTATTTCATGAAAGCTTTTTGAATGAATCTTGAAATGATTCGGTGAAAGAATACATTAGATCATTCCGAAAAACTTTCTAAATTATTTTCTGATTTTAATTGTTGGAAGATTTCTGAGTTCCTTCTTGTTTCCTTTCAAGAAGTCTTTTCAAAGTCCTTTCAGTAAGGATTTATGTTATAACTTTTATTCTCATCATAAGTTATTTCATGAAATATTTCAAAAGATTTCAAAATTATTTCATGTATGATTTCTTGAGACTTTACCAAAATATTACATGAATTATTTCATGAAAGCTTTTTGAATGAATCTTCAAATGATTCGGTGAAAGAATACCTTAGATCATTTCAAAAATCTTTCTAAATTATTTTCTGATTTTAATCGTTGGAAGATTTCTGAGTTCTTTCTTGTTTCCGTTCAAGAAGTCTTTTCAAAGTCCCTTCAGTAAGTATTCATGTTATAACTTTTATTCCCATCATAAGTTATTTCATGAAATATTTCAAAAGATTTCAAAATTATTTCATGTATGATTTCTTGAGACTTTACCAAAATATTACATGAATTATTTCATGAAAGCTTTTTGAATGAATCTTCAAATGATTCGGTGAAAGAATACCTTAGATCATTCCGAAAATCTTTCTAAATTATTTTCTGATTTTAATCGTTGGAAGATTTCTGAGTTCTTTCTTGTTTCCGTTCAAGAAGTCTTTTCAAAGTCCCTTCAGTAAGTATTCATGTTATAACTTTTATTCCCATCATAAGTTATTTCATGAAATATTTCAAAAGATATCAAAATTATTTCATGTATGATTTCTTGAGACTTTACCAAAATATTACATGAATTATTTCATGAAAGCTTTTGAATGAATCTTCAAATGATTCGGTGAAAGAATACCTTAGATCATTCCGAAAATCTTTCTAAATTATTTTCTGATTTTAATCGTTGGAAGATTTCTGAGTTCTTTCTTGTTTCCTTTCGAGTAGTCTTTTCAAAATCCATTCAGTAAGGATTCATGTAATAACTTTTATTCCCATCATAAGTTATTTCATGAAATATTTCAAAAAGATTTCAAAATTATTTCATGTAAGATTTCTTGAGACTTTACCAAAACATTGCATGATTTATTTCATGAAAGCTTTTTGAATGAATCTTGAAATGATTCGGTGAAAGAATACATTAGATCATTCCGAAAAACTTTCTAAATTATTTTCTGATTTTAATTGTTGGAAGATTTCTGAGTTCCTTCTTGTTTCCTTTCAAGAAGTCTTTTCAAAGTCCTTTCAGTAAGGATTTATGTTATAACTTTTATTCTCATCATAAGTTATTTCATGAAATATTTCAAAAAGATTTCAAAATTATTTCATGTATGATTTCTTGAGACTTTACCAAAATATTACATGAATTATTTCATGAAAGCTTTTTGAATGAATTTTCAAATGATTCGGTGAAAGAATACCTTAGATCATTTCGAAAATCTTTCTAAATTATTTTCTGATTTTAATCGTTGGAAGATTTCTGAGTTCTTTCTTGTTTCCTTTCGAGTAGTCTTTTCAAAATCCATTCAGTAAGGATTCATGTAATAACTTTTATTCCCATCATAAGTTATTTCATGAAATATTTCAAAAGATTTCAAAATTATTTCATGTAAGATTTCTTGAGACTTTACCAAAACATTGCATGATTTATTTCATGAAAGCTTTTTGAATGAATCTTGAAATGATTCGGTGAAAGAATACATTAGATCATTCCGAAAAACTTTCTAAATTATTTTCTGATTTTAATTGTTGGAAGATTTCTGAGTTCCTTCTTGTTTCCTTTCAAGAAGTCTTTTCAAAGTCCTTTCAGTAAGGATTTATGTTATAACTTTTATTCTCATCATAAGTTATTTCATGAAATATTTCAAAAAGATTTCAAAATTATTTCATGTATGATTTCTTGAGACTTTACCAAAATATTACATGAATTATTTCATGAAAGCTTTTTGAATGAATCTTCAAATGATTCGGTGAAAGAATACCTTAGATCATTTCGAAAATCTTTCTAAATTATTTTCTGATTTTAATCGTTGGAAGATTCCGGAGTTCTTTCTTGTTTCCGTTCAAGAAGTCTTTTCAAAGTCCTTTCAGTAAGTATTCATGTTATAACTTTTATTCCCATCATAAGTTATTTCATGAAATATTTCAAAAAGATTTCAAAATTATTCCATGTATGATTTCTTGAGACTTTACCAAAATATTACATGAATTATTTCATAAAAGCTTTTTGGAAGAATCTTGAAATCATTCGGTGAAAGAATGACTTAAATTATTCCAAAAATCTTTCTAAATTATTTTACGACTGAAACATTCGAAAGATTTTTGAGTTCTTTCTTGTTTTCTTTCAAGAAGTCCTTTCAAAGTCCTTTCAGTAAGGATTCATGTAATAATTTTTATTCTCATCATAAGTTATTTCATGAAATATTTCAAAAAGATTTCAAAATTATTTCATGTATGATTTCTTGAGACTTCACGAAAATATTACATGAATTATTTTATAAAAGCTTTTTGGAAGAATCTTGAAATCATTCGGTGAAAGAGTAACTTAGATTATTCCAAAAATCTTTCTAAATTATTTTATAAATTGAATCGTTGGAAGATTTCTGAGTTCTTTCTTGTTTCCTTTCAAAAAGTCTTTTCAAAGTCCTTTCAGTAAGGAATCGTGTAATATTTCATGTCTTAACTTTCGTTTCCTTTTTGGTAATATTTTTGTAAAGACTTTGTAATCTTCCTGTGTATTATTTCATAAATTCTTTTCAAAAGAATGTAGTTATCTTTTTAAGTTCTTTTTTAATGCTTTCAACGTATTATTACTTGTAATATTTCATGAAATTATTTCAAAATTCTTTCATGCTGTGTGGGAATAAGAGGGAATAAAATAAGGCTGCTTAACGGTATAGAGGGTAATAAGGAATAATTCCTTATTACCTTCCATGCCCCTTAACTCAATTAAGAGGCGGTCGGAACCATTCACCGTTTAGTGGCGCTGCGGTCAGGTGAGAGAAAAATATAAAATATTTTTTATACAGCAATTTAAAATTTACTGAAACAATAATATACTTTTAATCTTGTCATTTCCTCTACCCATATATATGTAGAATAATTATTAATATTAATCTTGTTTGAAAAGTCTAAAATATTGTTATTAAGCGAAAAATGCGGCGCAAGGTAGAGTTCACGTAGACATTAGTATACATCATTCTTTAGTATTGCTCTCTCTGTCGCACTAAAGGAAGGTACATGCATGTTTACATCGGTCCTACGTTGCATCCCATTTTTCGCTTTATAACAATATTTTAGACTCTTTAAACAAGATAAGTATTAATAATTATTTTACATATATATGGCTAGAGGAAATGACAACATTAAAAGTATATTATCATCTCAGAAAATTGTAAATAGCTGTATAAAAAATATTTAATAGATTTCTCTCACCTGACCGCAGCGTCACCCTATATGTAGCGGCGAATAGACCCGACCGCCTCTTAAGAAATCTTATTCAACTGTGCTAGTTTTATTTAGTAAATCTGATTTTTCCCAAACACCGTAAGTTATTTCTTCATATAAATCTTCTTCTGTCAGAGAAATCACTTTTAAATCAATATTATCTCCAATTGGGCATTCTTTACATTCTCTTAGAACATATTTCATATTATCTTTTGAACAAAAAAGTGAAGAATATATTTTCAATTCCAAATCCGCAATGTCATGTTTATTCTATTTTTTATATTGATTTAAAGCATCCAACATAAGTTTCAAGTTCTCGCAATAAACGCAAAGACACAAATCGTTGGGTGGATGTGGTATAACCCACTTTGGTCTTAAGGCATAGAATGTTGATTTACCAATTTTCGTTTTCATTTCAGGATTTTCTTCTGTAAATAATTGATATGTTTCTTTTATGCTTCGCGTAATAAAGCGTTTAACTTTTTTAGTTTTCATACCATTTTCTTTAACAGATATTGTGTCACTTTTATTTGCACTTTGACGAGAACAATTGAAATCATCGTTCAAATAATAATCTTTCACTTTGGTTATAATTTCACTAACCAAAGAGTAGCTACAATAGTTTTTAGGCTTTTTGTAGATATCTTTATTATTTACTAATGATCTTGCTTGATTAATCATAGTAATATTTGGTAAAACTGATAATAAATAATTTTTGGAAATGTCGCTTGGTATAAGACTTAATAACCGTACTTTCTCAAGAAAATATGAACAATTATCTAAAGCAATTCCAATATTTTCGAGCCATTTATTACATGTTTCACATTCATTATTTTCATTTAATGTGAGCAAATCCGTTATATCGTAGAATTTCATAATTTTACTTGCTATTTGTGAATCAACTGAATCGTTCATTTGTTTTCTTTTTTGAATAGCATAGGATTTTCGCATTTTCATATTGATACTCTAAGGTATTTTAATTGGTGAAGTTTTAAATTCCAAATTACTTGAAGGCTGATTGAACTTTTCTACCACAACCTCACTACAAAAAACTTCTTCCGAAGATTGTTGACTCATCTAAAAATATTTTGTAACACGAAGACCATACTTTATATTCTCTAGAAAAAGAAGTATTTGGATATAAGCGTTCCAAAGACTCCCTTAGATCACCTAATTCTCTTAACGGATTTTGGAAGCAATCATAAACAACTTTTTTGTGCCTTTCTTTCAAATCCTTGTACTTAGTCTTAACAACCAGTGATGCTATTATTATTAATTAGTTCTTTGACAAAGTGAAAAAAAATTTTTTGTCAGATAATTTTATTTTTTATCTTCCTCTTCTTGTATACTTGAATGCGTCAAGCAGTTGATGAGGATGCAAAAAAAAGAACGTTTAAAAAGGTTTAAAATTGACGGAGCTACAGTAATTTAAAAATTGAGGTTCATTTTCAATTTTTTAATTTTCAATTTCACACTTAAGAGGAGGTCACGTATCTCTGTCCTTTTCTAATCTAAGTAATGATTTTTTTACAAAAACTAATAACTTTATCAAAAAATGAAGAGAAAGCCGCATCTTGTATCAGAAAAAGCAATATTTTCTTTGATAAGAAAAAATTAATTTTATTGCTTCAATCTCAAGAAAACCTTGAAAAACCAAATTGTCCACCCTAACCTCTATGATTTAAGTTTTTCAAGGTTTTCTTGAAAACGAAGCAATAAAATTAATTCTTTCTTATCAAAGAAAATATTGCTTTTTCTGATACAAGATGCGGCTTTCTCTTCATTTTTTGCTAAAGTTATTAGTTTCTGTAAAAAACTCAATTCTTTGATTAGAAAAGGACAGAGATACGCGACCTCCTCTTAACACTAAATACGCTGTAGCGAGAAAAAAACATTTTTTTGGGCGCTCTACGAGGTAAATTTTATCATCATATACATATTAGAAGGTTTTTTATCACTTAGAAGAGAAAAAAAAATTCGATCAGTGACGGCCTGCATGAATCTGATTGGAATCAGTCCTATGGTGTATTTATGTATTATTTCATACATTCTTTTTAAAATAATCTCGTTATCTTTGGAGGTTCTTACTGAATGATTTCAACGTATTATTTCATCAAATTATTTCAAAATTAATTCATTCTATGAGAGAATATTTCGTGAGAGTCCAGCAAAAGTTTTTATGAAATATTGCATAAAAGCTTTTCGAAAGAACCTTGAAATGATTTTATAAAAGAATACTTTAGATAATCCACAAAATCTTTTTAAATAATTCTATGATTGGAGTCCTCGAAAGATTTCTGCACTGTAAAAAATCCTCTTGTAAAATTACTATTCTGAGAGTAGTATAATCGTGTAATAAAATCACCTACACCGAGAACAATAATTTTACTAATTTTCAGTTATTTTTCATATTTTTCTGGTGAACTTACTAAAAACTATGGTAACTTTATTGATTCCAGAATAATAATTTTTTACTAGAGGATTTTTTATAGTGTATTTGTAAAATTTCTAGCTTGGGTTAGGTAATAAAAAGACCTACACTGAGAACAATAATTTTACTAATTTTTAGTAATTTTTATATTTTTCTGGTAAACTTACTAAAAACCATGGTAACCTTATTGATTCCAGAATAATAATCTTACAAGAGGATTTTTTTACAGTATGTGTTGTTTCTTGTTTCCTTCCAAGAAGTATTTTTAAAGTCCTTTCAGTAAGGATTCATGTAATAACTTTCATTCTCATGATAAGTTATTTCATAAAATATTTCAAAAAGATTTCAAGATTGATTTATGTAAGATTTCGTGCGACTTTACTAAAACATTGCATGAGTTATTACATGAATGCTTTTTGAAAGAATTTTAAAATGATTTGGTGAAAGAATACTTTAGATCATCCTGAAAATGTTTCTGAATTATTTTATGATTGGAATCGTCGGAAGATTTCTGTGTTGTTTCTTGTTTCCTTCCAAGAAATCTTTTCAAAGTCCTTTCAGTAAGGATTCATGTAATATTTCATATCTTAACTTTCGATTTCTTTTTGGTATTATTTTTGTAATGACTATCTAATCTTTCTATGTATTATTTTAAAAATTCTTTTTAAGGGGATGTAAAATACCGACATAACAGTTTTACAAATTTTTTATTCTTAAGGTAGATCTATTGGATTTTCACTTTTCCATAGAATTTTTTGAAATTGAAATATGTTGTAAATTAAGATTTACGCTTTACAATGGTATTTTGATTTGGGTGGATATCCACCTTTATCGTTTAGATATTTTAGTTTAAACTTTGCTGAATTTAACATGAGAGTATATGGGCGAAGCACTTGAAACGTAACATTTTATAAGATTGTGTAAAAAGTTTTCTATAGATTTCAAGAAAATTAAAATACAGTATACTTCAGATCTCAAGGATTAAAATGGCACCTTGTAGATTATAGCAATCGACCCTTGATTCCGAAATAAAAGGAAAATAATGTCCTTACTCTATACTAATTTACACGTAAACATGCTGTCTTACGATTCGCATTGTGTATACTTACAGAATCTGCGCACAAACATGTTTTTGAATTATTGTGCAAAAAAAAACTCAACCAATTTCTCTTTCGTATAGTGTGAATTTGTAAGAAACATATTACTTCACAATGAAAACCACTGGACCAATAGAACTACCTTAATCAAAATTATTTAAAAATATCTCTATATTAAAGCCTCCTATTTTGAAAATTAAAAAGCATAATATAGAGATATTTTGGAGAATTTTTTAATAAAGATTGAAAATTTGGGAAACTGCAATGTCGGTAACTATGTATTAAATATATACCGTATTACGTCACCTTAAAAGAATACGGTTATCTTTTTAAGTTCTATTTGAATCATTTCAACGTATTATTTCTTGAAATATTTCATGAAATTATATCAAAATTCATTCATGCTGTGTGGCTAGCTATCAATGCTAAAGAACTATATGCGTTTAAAAATTTAGTAAATTTTTTAGTCATTACTTCAATTGCCTGTAACTTAGAAAATATTGAGCGTTTGTGACTATGACCGCATTTTTTCCATATTTTGTCTTCTGAGAACTCATCCCAAAGTTTGAGCAAAATCTGTGATCCGGAATTGTGATACTCTCCTAGTTAGTGGGATCAGCTTTACCTTCTTCTTTTTCTTTTTTTATAGCTTCACGTTAAATATTTTTTAATGTATACATGACAACTTGCTTTTAGTGCGCTGATTAAAAGTTTTTCTTTAAGAGGCCGCCGTATTTTCTGTCCTTTTCTAATCACAAAATTATTTTTTTTTCCAAAAACTAGCGGCTAAAGGCAGAAATGAAGAGATGGCTCCGATTTGTATAATGAAAATTGATACTTTCTTTTATAAAGATAGAAAAGAGAAGAGTTTAAAAGGTCTTTTGCTTTGTGCTACGAGAACATTCAATGATGAATCAGTATCAGAATTAAAGATTTTATTCACCCCAGAAAATGCAATTCACGTTCATCCATTTTTTTTTTAGTTTTTTCATTTTGTAAAGTATTTATATTTTGTTATTATATTCATTCAATTTGATAAATTTTAGTTAATATTTTGTAAAGTCTATAGTACTAACTAGGAGAGTGTCACACCTCCGGATCACGGATTTTGCTCAAACTTCGGGATAAGTTTTCAGATGATAAAATATGGAAAAAGCTAAAGTTATAGTCATAAATACTCAATATTTCCCTAGTTACAGGCAATTGAAGAAAATCACTAAAAAAGTTACTAGATTTTTAAACGCATATAGTTCTTTAGCGTCGATAGCTACAAGCTTGAAACTATTTTTAAATTAAAGCTGAGCTCAAATCCTTTCGAATTAGTAGTTATAGCATGTAAAAATATTATTTTTTCCCAAAGTTAGAGCGTAATATGGATCGGACCTAATTTCAGCTTTTATTATTAATTAATGTTTTTAAAAGAAAAATCAGGTCCAATGTTTATCACGCTCTAACTTTGGGAAAAAATAATATTTTTACATGCTATAACTACTGATTCGAAAGGATTTGAGCTTAGCTTTAATTTAAAAATAGTTTCAAGCTTGTAGCTATCGACGCTAAAGAACTATATGCGTTTAAAAATCTAGTAACTTTTTTAGTGATTTTCTTCAATTGCCTGTAACTAGGGAAATATTGAGTATTTATGACTATAACTTTAGCTTTTTCCATATTTTATCATCTGAAAACTTATCCCGAAATTTGAGCAAAATCCGTGATCCGGAGGTGTGACACTCTCCTAGTAAGTAACGAGTTATTGTAATAGTTTTGGTTACTTTATTTCATTTCTTACGTATAAAATTTCGTTTATATTCTTTTGTAATATGTCCGTTTTTTTATTAGAAGTGAAATTTTTTATAAATGAAACGATTTAAGTGCTACAAATCTATTTTACAATTTTATTTTGTTGGAATGTGTTCAATGCGCATGCAAGTATCAACGGACACACCTGCAGTCTCTAGATTGAGTGTAAAATGGAAATTTAGCAATTTGATTTTTATGTTTTCGAGTGCCATGCAGTTGTGGAATAACTGGGACTGTTGATTTGCAATACTTTGAAATTGAATAATAAAAAATTTTTTAACAAAAAACAAAACCGACTTCAAAAAAATGCACTAAACAGTTACAAATAATTTTTGATCTTCAATAATTATACGCATACTACGCATCTAACTCAACACTTGTGTAGCAAACATTTTATAGATTATCTAATCATTTGTAAACAGCACCAACAAATTATATTTTTTTTTAATTCACAAAAAAATATTTTCGAAGTCGGCGTCAAGTTGTTGAATTGTTCTGCACAGATGTAAAATTTGACGCCAACTTCGAAAATGTTTTTTTATGAATTAAAAAAAAATATAATTTGTTGGTGCTGTTTACAAATGATTAGATAATCTATAAAATGTTTGCTACACAAGTGTTGAGTTAGATGCGTAATATGCGTATAATTATTGAAGATCAAAAATTATTTGTAACTGTTTAGTGCATTTTTTTGAAGTCGGTTTTGTTTTTTGTTAAAAAAATTTTTTTTTCCTAGAACCATATTGCTACTTCCTGTATTCTATCATCATCATTAAACCTTTAACTTTAAATTCAAAGATAATCGAACGTTAAATTTAATGAATCCATTACAATAAAAGAAAAACTTTTTTTTTTAAATTATTATAAAAACGCATTTTTTTTAATAAATTATTATAAAAACGCATTTTTTCTATCAAATAAAATTAATGTGTAATAAATACATGTAATAGTGATTTATATATATATATATATTTATGTCGTCGTACCAGGTATTCGGTGTTGTATGTACAAAGCTAGTTAAATGGGTCTAGAGGTTACATACATTTCAATTCGTAGCACAACTATATTCAGTTTGCTATACTTCACATAAAAAAATAAAGATGATTCCATACCTCACATGGTGACTTATGGATTCATCTATACGTCACACTATAAGGTAGTAATTAGCTATGAAGCGATGGCCAAAGTCGTAAAATTGGTTGGTTTAATCGACGTGTTTTATTTTTTCTTTTGACATTTTGTTCTTTAATAAGTTTAAAAAATATGAAAAAAATAAAAAAAATTGATTACTTATAAAAAAAAAATAGTGCAAATAATGAAAAAAATTAGTACAAATAAGAGAAAAATAATTATTATAGTGAAAATAAGACAGTGAAGAAAAAACATTAAATATAAAATGAGCGTGATATGCGTGGTCAGCTTGTCAAATTTGTGACACATCAATGACGGTTCTGCAGACGATCCGCGTCTACACTGTTACCATGCGTTTATTTAAATTAAAATCAAAAGAAAGAAGGATTGCGAATTTGAACATTTATAATTTTATAGTCCCTCATACCTACTACAACGACATAAAATCATCTACGCCATTTGGGAGTAAGAAGGATGAATACGGGGCAAATTTGTTGCTCGAACAGCAGTCAATTTTGGGCGCGCTTCGCGCGCCCTCGACTGTCTACAGTTCTCGCAACAAACTCGCCCCGTATTCATCCTTCTTACTCCCAAATGACGTATATAACTAATATATATATATATATGTAAATTTGTAATATAAAAATAAATACTTAAAAGTGGAAAAAATAATTTTATTTTTGTATATCTACATTATGTATGTTCATCTATCTACCATACATTTGTATGCATGTATCTACCACTATTTCAACACAATTACATGAAATATTTAATAGGAAATTAATCAATAAGAATCAGTAATTATTAGCAAAAGTATAATACTGTCAATAGATTCAAGTTAAAACTATTTTAATTTTTCCTTTTCCTAAATATATATAATTAAACCTAAATTTTTTCGCTTAAGAGCAGGTTGTATATCTCTATTCTTTTTCTAACCGAAAAATTTATTTTTCTGCAAAACCTAATAATTGTAACAAAAATTAGAAGAAAGCCCCATGTCGTATAATAAAAAGCAATATTTTCTTTTATAAGGAAAAATTATTTTTATCGCTTCGTTTTTAAGAGAACTTTGAAAAACTGAATTGTCTATCCTAACCTCTATTTTTTAAGTTTTTCAAGATTTTCTTCAAAACGAATCGATAAAAATAATTTTTCCTTATCAAAGAAAATATTTCTTTTTATATGATAGTTGTCTCTACCAACAGCAAAAAAAAGGTTCATAACAATAAAGACAAGTACCAGCAATGCTGTTTAACTGTTTATCTTTTATTGAGAAAACGACGTTTCGGCTACACTCATAGTAGCCCTTTTCAAGTTTCTGTAACAAACAAACTTACAATAATAAGCACAAAACTATAAAACTATAAGAAAATAAAACATTTAAAAAGGAGAATTATTACGCACTCAAAAGCGATGTACTAAGCGCAAATAAAATTCATGTAACCGTAACATATGTCAAAAATGATCGTGCCTAACAGCGAGTCGAGGATTCATAACTTAACTACTGTTAATTTTCCATCTTATATTTACTCTACTTTGTATTTGGGTAATAAATTTAATTTCGTCAATGAAATAAATGAAAAAAGTTTTCTTGACTTTTTTAAAAGTTTAAATAAAAATTTTGATTTTGAGAATTTCAATAATAATAACAAGCTAAAAACTGAGTCGTTAAATTGTTTGAAAAAAGCTGGTAATAATTTTAATTTAGATCTAATTGATAAAATCATAGCTAATAACATTAAGAAGTGTTCTCAATATTTGAATTCTAAAAGAAATCTAATGATTAGTAAGGCTGATAAAGGTGGTGCGTTAGTAATTATAGACAAAAAAGATTATGTCAATAAAGTTGAGAATTGTCTAAACGATAATACAATGTATGAAACAGTGGATTGTTGCCCTTTAAAAAAATTAGTAAAAAAGACTGATAGTCTTATTTGTAAATTAAACAGTTGTAATCTGTTCGGCGATAATAAAAAATATTTCGATTCAGTCAAGGACAAGTGTAACTTAGCCAGATGTTATGGTTTAGTTAAAATCCATAAACCGGATAAACCTATGAGATTAATCATATCAGCTGTTGGTTCTCCAACTTACTTTTTAGCTAAATGGCTCTCAAATTTTTTGCATAACAATCTACCAGTTTATCCTCACAATCTAAAAAATAGTTCAGATTTATTAAAGTCTTTTGATAATTTCGTATTACCACCAGGATATTGCCTTGTTAGTTTCGATGTTATAAAATTGTTTAATAATGTATATTTTGATGCAGTTAAGAGAGCTATTGAATGTAGATGGCATCTCTTAACCCTATTGAAAAAAAACACGTGCAAAATACACGTGTTTTTTACACGTGTTTTTTACATGTAAAATTTGCGTGTTTTTTCAAGCATTTTTTTCACGTGCTTTTTTCACGTGTTTTTGTTGACGTGAAATATTGTGAAAATTGAAAAAAAACACGTGTTTTTTGTATATTTTTTCATATTAAAAACTACGCATTTTTCATTAACGAACAATGAGAATGTTTTGTAAAGAGTATTTATAATACTTTATTTTGACCTTTTTGAAAAAAATACGTTGTGTATCTACACGTATTTTTTATAACTCTTCGAAGATCGAAGAGCTTCTAAGACCCAGAGTGTCTGGCTTCATATATCTTGTGTCTTCGAAATTTGTATAGGGGATGACAAAACTGAGAAAAACGCCACCTAGTGATTTAAAATCGCTATTGATGATCGATTATGTCGGTCTGACTCTAAGTCACTAGGTGGCGTTTTTCTCAGTTTTGTCATCCCCTATACAAATTTCGAAGACACAAGATATATGAAGCCAGACACTCTGGGTCTTAGAAGCTCTTCGATCTTCGAAGAGTTATAAAAAATACGTGTAGATACACAACGTATTTTTTTCAAAAAGGTCAAAATAAAGTATTATAAATACTCTTTACAAAACATTCTCATTGTTCGTTAATGAAAAATGCGTAGTTTTTAATATGAAAAAATATACAAAAAACACGTGTTTTTTTTCAATTTTCACAATATTTCATGTCAACAAAAACACGTGAAAAAACACGTGAAAAAAGCACGTGAAAAAAATGCTTGAAAAAACACGCAAATTTTACATGTAAAAAACACGTGTATTTTGCACGTGTAAATAACACGTGTAAAAAACACGGGTTTTTTTTTTCAATAGGGAACTTTAAAAATAAACCTATCGTTAGATGAATTTTTAGAAATAATAGAGTTTATAATGAATAACAATTTTTTCGTTTTTCATAACAAGTTCTATAAACAGAAATTTGGCTCAGCTATGGGCAGTCCGGTCAGTCCGGCTCTCGCTGATTTAGTAATACAAGATATTTTTAAAATTTTATTTGCTACTTGTCCTTGGCCTATTCTCTTCCTTAAAATATATGTTGATGATGTGATAGCGTGCGTTCCTGTTGATAAGGTACATGAAATATTGGGTTTCTTAAATCAGATTGATAGATATATACAATTTACTGTTGAAAGTCCTAATAATAATAGGGAACTTGCATGAAAAAATGCATTATATCCGTCAGATAGAATACGAAAAAATAAAAGACACGTATTTTTTCTTTTTTCGTAAAAATAAAAACTCAAAGAGATAGAGGCATTTGAGATCGGTGTGACGTCACAATGCATGTTTGCTTTTGTCATGGCGCTATATCTATATATATCAAATTGTATTAACTTATACTGGCTATAACTTTTGCAATTCATCATATTTAAAAAAACGAAAAAATACGGGTCTTTTATTTTTTCGTATTCTATCTGACGGATATAATGCATTTTTTCATGCAAGTTCCCTATTGTATTAACTTTTTGGATGTTTCTCTTTTTTGGAATGAAAAGGGAGAGATTTCTACTAATTGGTACCGGAAACCTACTAATGCAGGGTTATATTTAAATTATTTATCACACTCGCCGATATCGCAAAAAAGAAGCATTGTATTTTCGTTAGTTGATAAAGCTATTAAGCTTTTAGATCCTGTTTTTCACAATGAGAATCTTAAGCATGTCTCGTACAGGCAAATAATTATCCGTTGGATTTTATTAATAGAGAAATAAAAAAACGTTTACATCAAATAGATTCAGCAAGTTTTGTCACTCAACATAGAGAGAATATTTCGAATACTAACTATATTGTTTTGCCATTTGTAAAATGTATAGAAATGACAGTAAAAAAAATTGTTAGTAAATATAATATTAGATTTATAAATAATTTGGGGAAAGATCCTATAAAAAAGATGAACAAATTGAACTGTGTATATAAAATTAATTGTAAAGATTGTCCTAGTTGTTATATTGGACAATCGAGTAGAGCATTAATTACTCGTGTATCGGAGCATTTTAATGATTGTAAAAAGAAAAGAGATAGGTCAGCTTTGTTTACGCATATGCTTGAAACGGGTCATACATTTGACTTTAACTATAAATCTTTCTCTATCTTAGATCAGGAAAACTCTTATTCTAAAAGACCTATTTCCGAGATGGTTTATATTACAAAAAATAAGACTGCCCATATGGAAATAATTTATGTGAAAAACTGTAAATAATAGTAAATAATTGTAAATAACTGTTAAAAAATGTAGGAATTGAGACATAAATAATAGTTATTTACAGTTATTTACTATTATTTATTATTAATTACTATTATTTACAGTTATTTACAGTTATTAACTGTTATTTACAGTTATTTACAATTATTTACAATTATTTACAGTTTTTTATAATTATTTACGATTATTCATAATTATTTACAATTATTCATAATTATTTACAGTTATTTACATTTTCAAAAATTTTTCAATTAGTGAATAATTTAATGTTATTAATAATTATTTACAATTATTTATAGTTATTTACAGTTATTTACAGTTTTTTACAGTTAATTACAGTTATTTATAATTATTTACAACTATTTACAATTTTCCATAGTTTTTTACAATTATTTACAGTTATTCACATTTTAAAAAATTTTCGCCTATATATAAAATTATTGAATGAATTCGTGATAATTTTCGAAAATGTAAATAACTGCAAATAATTGTAAAAAACTATAAATAATCGTAAATAATTGTAATTAATTGTGAAAAAAGTGAATAAATGTAAATAACTGTAAATAAATATAAATAACTGCAAATAAGTGTAAATAACAGTTAATAAGTGTAAATAAAAGTTAATAACTGTAAATAAGTGTAAATAACAGTAAATAATTCTAAATAATTGTAAATAACTATTATTTATGTCTCAATTCCCACATTTTTTAACACTTTTCTACAGTTATTTACAGTTATTTACATTTATTTACATTTATTTACAGTTATTAACAGTTATTTACAATTATATCCAAAAATTTTTTCCATATGGGTGTTAACAGAATTTTTGATACGCAGAAATTGTGTTCTGCTTTTAAACCTTATATTACTGATTATTCGCCTTAATACTTCTCATTGTGTTTATTTTGTTGGCTATAAAGCATATTGTTGAATATTGGAAAGCGATTTATTGTATTCTTCGACTTAGTTGTTACAGTGATGTTTTGCTGAGCGTTTCGACTCGCTGTTAGGCACGATCATTTTTGACATATGTTACGGTCACATGAATTTTATTTGCGCTTAGTACATCGCTTTTGAGTGCGTAATAATTCTCCTTTTTAAATGTTTTATTTTCTTATAGTTTTATAGTTTTGTGCTTATTATTGTAAGTTTGTTTGTTACAGAAACTTGAAAAGGGCTACTATGAGTGTAGCCGAAACGTCGTTTTCTCAATAAAAGATAAACAGTTAAATAGCATTGCCGGTACTTGTCTTTATTGTTATATTTCTTTTTATGATACAAGATGGGGCTATCTCCTTATTTTTTGCTACAGTTATTAGTTTTTGTAAAAAAATAAATTCTTTGATTAGAAAAGGACAGATATACTCAACCTCCTCTTAAATTGTAAAAACTACCTCTAAATTTTATGAAGTTCATTATAATACAGAAATATTGGTAATCATAAATAATATTAGACAAAATAAATCAAATGCTGATCTAAATTTAAAATGACTAGAGTTTAACATTAAAAATATCCTACAAATATTAATCTAATGCATAGGGCTACTTAATTCTTTAATAAATGATTTTTTGGGGGGTTAAACAAACTGTTATTTAGAATAATAGACTGACGTAAATATTTCAGTAAATTCATTTGAACATTTCTCCTATTGTGGCTTTTAAATTAATTAGTTTCTGTAAAACAGACAAAGAGAAGAAAAAAGAATAGCGTTTCTTTTAATAACATATTATAATAAAAATAAAAAATATTTCTACATTTTAACAGTTACACGTAAAAAAATCAAATTAATAATTCGACAGGAGGTAAAATATTTAAAATAAATTTTTTTAGTACAAAACAGATTTTTTTTTTAAATAACGCCATCCAAAATTTATAATTATTAGAGAACTTACACAAGCCAATATTTTTTTTGCAGACGTCAACTCAGCTGAAATAAAATATCGTATAAAATTATTTTTCATCAAAAAAATTTTGCATGCAACGGTTTCATTTATCTAGCGTGATTGGAAACGGGAGTAAAATTACAAGTTTATTCGAAATTTTTCTCAAGCTAAATTTCACACCTTAATATTACTAACGGTACAAAATAAGCAAAATTTGAGACGCAAACTTTTCTTTGAATTTCGAGTAATCTCACGGTCAAAAAATAGTAAATCCGCAGAAGCCGATTGCATTAAAGTATCATATTTTTCCGATAAATAAAATAGGAATCAAAATTATAAGTCGCGACGACTCTATAAGACGCTGCGAGAAAGTGAGTTTTGCTGAAGGTGCATATAATTTTTAACGAAATTTAATAAAATATTTTTAAGTATGCTAACAATTTGTTAGTCTTATATATACATATATATTTATGTATACTATGACAATTGCCATAAATCTTTTGCTATCTCAGTATATAGGTTCCTATCACGTGTTTGGCCATTTTTTAACATAGAATAAAGAACGCTGCTGGTAAGATATTAAGAAAATTGCTGCCGTGTAAAATATTTTTAGTATATATTTGGTAAGAAAAAAATAACTAGTGCGGGCCAATATTACGATAATAATTGAATGCTGACAGGTTAGATTAGGGGTCCCCAAATAAAATTACAATTAGGAAATAAATAAAATAACTAGAAAATTTTTATAAATTCAAAAATATATATACATTTATACAGCGTGTCCAAAAAGTAACGATACACTTAAGAAATTTCCAAAGTTGATAATTTTTTCAATCAGGTAAAGGTCGTTCTTGGAGTAACTTTTTACGAGGTATCCGATGGTGACCTTGGATTTGACCTTGAACCTCATTTTCAAGGTTATTTTGAGGTCAACCTCATTTTTTTAAATGGGAACCCCTACTTTTTATTATAGCGGAATCGAAAATAAAATATATCCGAAAAATATAATATATATCCGAAATAATATATATCCGAAATTTTATACAGACCTTGGTCTCAAATGACAATGCAATAATCCGTTGTCAGGTCGCCGATGACGGGTGTGCAAAGTCATCTCCGAGGAAGTTTAAGTGGGGAGGCTATCTTTGGGTCGAGGCGAGTTGATAGAATGTTGTTGAGTTGATAGTAGAAAATGCAAAAAGGAATGTGGGAATGTATAGGGGATAGGGTAATGTATATGGGAAAATATAGAGGATAGGGGAATCATAGAGGATGAGGGGATGTATAGTGGGTAGGGGAATATATAGGGGATATGGGAACGTATAGGTGATATGTGAATATATAGGGGATAGGGAAATGTATAGGAGATAGGGCAATGTATAGGGGATACAATTAAATACAAGCTTTTAAAAAAAATACTCAGAAAATTCAATTTTAACTACAAAGTAGAAAATAAAAAATTAAAAAAAACATTTTAAAAATACGCTTTTATAATGGAGAAAATACACTAAAAAGTATTAGGTAAATTAATTTACTTCCTTGAAATTACTTTTATACAGCTGATTGCAATAATTAAGAGAAAATTTTACAACAAAAATGAACTGTATAAAAGTAATTTCAAAGAAGTAAATTAATTTATTTAATACTTTTTAGTGTATCTCCATTATAAAAGCATGTTTCTGAAATGTTTGTTTTTTTATGTTTTATTTATAACTATTAAACATAAAATTAAATAATTGGTGAATCATTAAAATATTTATACTAAATGTATCGTGAAGAGTGTCACCTAAATTTTAATGCGCGCGCAATATAGATAAAATTTATTATAAAAAAGAATATGATGATGAAAGAATAAAATGAATATGAAAATAATGAAAGAAATAAGTAGCGATGGTGAAAAAACAATCTTGAAATGAATAATAATGAAATACATGAAAAAATAAAAGTATCATATGTAAGGAGTAGGACATTCAAATATGAGAAACATCTTGACAGATGGTTAAGACTTAAATAATCAATATTATAAAAGATAAACGCAAATATAATATTTTATTTATAATTACTAAACGGTTAATTTAACTTATTAAATTTAATTTGAAAACATTGTGTTTAATAAGTTTTTAATTTTTCGATTATACACAGCATTACGTAAGGTTATAACTTAATATATTTTTAAAAATTTTACGACGATCTAAAACGAATTACAGCCATTTTACTATTGATTTCAAAATAAATAATAGTACACGTACCAAAATAACGAAATTTAATTGATCAGCGTTAGCCATTTTATGGGTATAGCCAAAAATCATTTTTTAACTTTATTACAAAAAATTTAAGCACAAAATAGAAATATGTCAATTCAAATAATCATAGTAATAATAATTAACAAATTATTAAGATAAAAACAAAAAGAACGCTGTTGCTGTAAGTTCTTTTTGTTTGTTAGTTTGGTTATTTTTTTTTAACTAATTATTTAGTGGTCTTGGCTGGGACCGACTGTCTCGGATGACGTCATTCAGATTAAAGGGTATAAAATATTTAGGCACAACAGAAACCTTCATGGAGGAGGAGTTGCCCTTTACGTTAAAAATAGTTTAAAATGTGATATATTAGCTTTTTCAAATACCACAACTACTACTACCAGTGGTAAACCAGAGGTACCTGAATACATCTTTTGTTCTGTTAAAGCTGGTAGCTCTGAACCTGTGTTGGTTTCTCTTATTTACCGTCCTCCTGACATTTCGTTTACAAAAAACTCTGATTTGATTGAATCCTTCATAAATTTAACTATCGATTTTTCATTTAAAATTATAATGGGAGATCTGAATGCTGATCTCCTACGAGAAGGCAGTGATGCAAAGTTTCTTAAAAAGCTGTCTGCTGAGTTTTTGCTTCAGTTGGTCCAGCACGGTGCCACACATATTGCTCCATCGTCTCGCACATGGATTGACCTGATTTTTGTGGACGACAATGACACTATACTTGACGCACGTAACTTACCTGCGAACTTTCATAGTCGGCACAACTTAATTGACGTCTCTATAGCCTACAATGTGAGCGTTTTAGAATAAGAACATATCTAGTATCGAGATTATAAAAATATCAGTGAAAAATTATTATTAGAGAAATTAGCTGGCTGTGATTGGTCCTTATTGACAATTGGTACAATTGACCCAGAGTCTGCACTTGACTGCATTTGCGACAACCTTGCTGCTGCTATTGAAAATTTAGCACCAGTAAAAATATTTGAATGTATGAAGAAGAAGCCACCATGGATGGATAAAGAGTTGTCGCAGATGCAGCGCAAGAGAGATGCCACATATAGACGATACAAACGGACAAATGACAGTCAATATCTCTCTGAATTTCTACAGTTACGTAAGGCAGTGGACGAACAGACTGAGCGCGCAAGAACTGAATATTACCATAACAGACTGTTTGAGGCTCTTGCAAACGGTAATGACTGAAAGGAGTTAAGAGAGCTGGGACTCTTATCCAGACCTCAAGGGAATTTGAATGGATTCACTCCAGATCAGCTTAATGTGCACTTTGCTAGGGTGTCGGTTTCTCCACGTAATGATGGTGGGGAACGCAAGAAGATTCTTTCTGAATGCAGCGAAAACAGTTTCGCTTTTAAACCAATTAACGTAAACGACGTTATTCTTGCGATTTCCCATTTCTCATCACAGGCTCGTGGTGAGGACGGCATTCCGCAAAGTGTGATACTTAAAGCATTGATATTTATTGGTGAACATCTTGTGATTCTGTTCAATTCCTCTTTTGCACGGGGGGTCTTCCCTGGCCTTTAGAAGCGGGCACGCATTGTGCCATTAAAGAAGTGCTCTGCACCTAAATCGCCTAAAGATTTTAGGCCCATCGCGATTCTGCGTTTTCTTTCGAAGGTACTTGAGAAGATCGCCCATGACTAATTGCGGGAGTACATTACTGCAAACAAATTACTTGATTCAATGCAGACTGGTTTTAGAAAGCACCACTCGATGCAGACAGCTATACTAAAATTAACTGACGACATAAGATCAGGTCTAGACAAAAAACTCTTCATGTTACTTTTGCTTTTTGACTTTAGTAAGGCATTCAACGCGATCTCTTTCTCCAAATTACTTATGAGGCTGAGGACGATGTGGCTTTCCAAGGCCGCCCTCTTGTGGATTAACTCCTATATATCAGGAAGGAAGCAAATGGTTTCCACGCATTTAAATGAGGAATCGAGTTGGCTGACAACCAACATAGGAGTTCCACAGGGTTCGGTACACGGAAAAATATTTTTTCTTTAAAACAAAGTGTAAAATTTAGCGACCTCTTACGGCAGAGTGCTTGCTTACTATAATAGGAAGAACTTCATGTTATTTATATAGTCTATTATTCATCTTGTTACTATATGTTAGTGGCTCGTGATTTCACGGTCGAGCACTCTGATTTTCTGTGCATCGTATTGAGGCATCAAGTATTGAAGTGTAAACTAAAAGAATATAAGGTGAATCGCCGAAATGTGCACTGAGAAATCAAGTGCACGCATGCCCAAGAAACGTTCACGTGAATGAAGAATTCGCGTGAAAGAAAAGCACTTCCAAGAATGAACCCTTCATTCTATTACAGTGGTCTTACCCGGAATTTCTAGATGTAAATTTTTATACATATACGTAGGCAAACGTACACTGAGTTTTAAAGAAAAAATCTTTCTTCGTGTACTGGGGCCTCTGTTGTTTTCCTTTATATTAATGACGTACGTGATGCTCTTGACTCTGGTTGTGTCGAGCACCTACTTTATGCAGATGACCTGGAAATTTACACGCAGGTGCCTCGCGAGAGTGTGGAAGAGGGTATTCTTATCCTACAGAGGGTGGCCAAAGCGGTGTCGGGGTGGGCGGCTGGTGTCTCTCTCACTTTAAATGCTAATAAAACTAAGGCGATCGTCTTTGATGGCAGTCGTTTTGTAGATTCGTTTTATGCTGGAGGGCCCAAGACGATTGATCTTGAGGGAGGCATTAGTATACCCTTCTCTGGTTTCGTGATGAGTCTTGGTGTTGCGCTTGACCCTAAACTTTCTTGGAAACCGCACATTGATATGATTACAAAAAAGTTTAATAGAGTTTTATATGCCCTGCGGTTTTTCCGTTGGTACACCACGGAGACTCTGCGTAAACAGCTCGCAACCATCCTGCTGTTCCCACATCTTGATTATTGTTCAGTGGTTTTGCTCGATGCTTCTCAAGGGTTGAGAAGACGAATACAGAGGTTACAAAATTCTTGTGTGAGATATGTATTGGGTTTGAGAACGGGGGATCATATCTTTCCTTATAGAGCCGCGTTGGGTTGGCTGCGCACTGATTCTAGGAGACAGTATTTCTTGGCTGTACTTATGTACAAAATCGTGCGCATGAATACTCTGGAGCATCTAGTGGGTCTCTTCGCTAGATGTGTACCTAGGGCGGCTACTAGGGGAGAAATTAAGGACTTAGCAGTGCCCTTTATGCGTACTGAGACTGGCAGGAATTTCTTCCAAGTCCAAGGTGCGCATTTTTGGAACTCCCTACCTGCTGAGCTTAAACATCTTCCATCTCTGAACAGGTCCAAAGCAGCAGTGAGGGAGCACGTACTTGACCTAGATCGACATTTACTTTCTTTATTTATGTTAATTTATTATGTGATGTCCTGTATATAGACTTAAGGTGTGAATGTATTTATTGTATGAATGGTTGGTGAATAAATGTTTTTTTTATTTGATTTTATTGTATTGACTGCGTTTCATGCTATTGAGTACGCTTTTTATTTTTATTTTATGTATTTTTATGTATTTTTATTTTTATTTATCTTTTAAATTTTAATATTATGACTGATATATAATGAATGCCTGTTTTTAATTTATTGTATTATTGCGTGTATTGTTTTATAATCTTAATTATTCTTGTATTATCTACGGTTTATCTGTGATATCACTTTTATTGTGACTTACTTTTTCAGTATTATTAGGGTTAGTTATTCGACTGTGATATCAACTTTAAATGCAATATTTATTTGTAATCTTATATTGTATTACACGCCTTTTGTATATTTAATACGAATAAATCATTATCTAATCTAATCTAATCTATTTACTACGCGCAATATTCTATATTTGTCAATTTCACATATACGCAACCTTGTAGTAGATCTCGTTATTAATTATTTATTATGAAATATCATTTTATTCAGTAACTATTTAATAAAATTTAATATATATATATATATATATATATATATATATATATATATATTTGATCTTCATGTTTAATTATCCAATAACTTTCAAATAAATTTATTTTTCTAACAACAAAACATAAATTTAAATAAAACTTTCTTTTTGATATTATTACTAGTGTATTGATTAACTTAAGTGCGTGTATACTAAATGTATCATGATTTTAAGCAAAATTGATACGATACAAAATTCTTAGCTATAATTATAGCTTTTCAGAAGAACAAAATTTTTACTATTTATTTGGTGATTACAATAATAACAAATTTACAAATTTACTTTTATTTTTTCGTTGTAATTATTAAAACAAATCTAATTTTCTTTCTTGTCGAAACCTAATTAATAATCATAGATATATAATATACCCATGCACGTAGCAAGCAAAGTCGTTAGCTATTTTGTCTGAGGGGCGATTCAACCTATGCTACATATGTATGTATCACGGTGATATGTATGTACGTTCGAACGTAAGTTGGTAGCACTGCTAAGACAAGTCGTCGCGCGCAAAAATTGTATCTACATGGAAACGGAGACTTAAGGTCTTGACGGTTCGACAGACGATTCAATGCGCGCGACGACTTGTCTTAGCAGTGCTACCAACTTACGTTCGAACGTACATACATATCACCGTGATACATACATATGTAGCATAGGTTGAATCGCCCCTCAGGGACGACAAAAATTTTAAGTAAGAGGGGGATGAACTAAAACTTTGATTTTCACCTGTAATACTTTAGAAATTAGCAGTAAAATTAGTGTAAACTAATATTAATTATTGATAAAAAAATAGGGTTGATAATGAGATAAAAGTAAGTTTAGTTAAGTAATTAATTCGGTGAATAATAAATTTATAAGTCACGAGCATTGTCACTGCGATTAAGTTAATAAAAGGTAAAAATGGTTGATGTCAGTTTTAAATTAAGGGTATAGCTATTTTAATAATTCAATCGATTTAAAGAAGCTGTTATAAGTAAAACTACTTTTTATATAAAAATCATAAAATAAATGAAAAAAGGGGATAACAAAGAAAATAAATTAATAACATCCATCTATAGGTTTTAGATAAATTACAACAGAAACAGGGAAAGAGCGTTAGTTAAGTATAAACATCTTCCGATTTAGAAGGCTGATTGGGAAATAACAACACTAGCTAGTTGGTAATTGAAATAATTAATATAGTAAAAGTAGAATCATAAAGTAGTCACTAAACCATCTAGATTAAGTATAAATAATTGCGATTCAGAATTATAAAACCCTAGGGTATTTTTAGTAAAAGTACATACCAGAAAACATATGAAAAAAAAATACCATGGCAAATCCTGACCAGCAAGCTAGCATGGCCGAAGAGTCTATCAGGATGATGAGCTCGATGGCTAACAGCTTTGCGCTTCAGAGCACTTTAACCGGACTGCGAAGTTTCAACGGTAACATGCCTCTTAAAGACTTCATACAAGAAGTGAGAAATAGAAAGGCTTATGTTCCGGAAACCAGTGAGGGACAATATGTTAAAGCAGTTTTAAGTAAGCTGCACCTACGGTCACACCTTCAACACAGCAGCTGACCTTATAAATCACTTGAAGACCCGTTTTGCACCAGGAAAAACTTATACTTATTACACCACGAAAATTAACGACTTACGAATAAAACAAGGTGAAACAGTGGGAAATTTTTATGACAGGCTTAACATCCTCCTGAGTGAAGCAAAAACTGCCTTAGAAGACGACACCGAGGGTGTAAGTCAAGAAATTCTTCAAAAAATGATGTGACTATTGGAACTCACGGCCAAGGATATATTGATACGAGGACTGTCAGCGGATATAGCCATCCGGGATATGGATATATGGGTTTATGGATATATGAGTTTATGGATATATAGGTTTATGGGTATATGGGTTTATGGGTATATAGGTTCATGAATATATAGATTTATGGGTATATGGGCATATGGGTTTATGGGTATATGGGTTTATCATTTAACTCAGCAGGGTGAAATCCTGCTACTCTTAACGGAGCTTCGCCGTGAGAGTGAAAACGCGAATAGATGTAAAAATTATACCTGATATCAAGTATAAATTCAATGCTCAGCCTCGAGAAAGATCTGAATTCTCTGGGAAAGATCTGAATTCTCTGCCGCTAACCATCCAAATCAACGGTTTAATAATTGTCAACCACGATTAATGAACAAACCAGTTAATATAGGATACGTAAATTATCTTTCCTCAAGAAAACAAGACCAACCAGCATCATGGGAATGGATAAACCCTACAAGGACTAATTATAACTTTCAAGCTAACGCACCTTGCAGCGATACGCAAGTTTATGGACCGCCTCGGTAAACTAATTATGAGGATACACGGGGAAGCTATCAGGGTTACCCTGATAATAGAATGTCAAACTACAACTCAAACAGACCGAACATAACGCAGCAAAATCGTTCATTCGCTAAGGAGTCAAGATTATTTAATCTTTATAATCAAGGACCGCAATATGTAGCAAGACCAAATAATAGTCAGTATCGTGAGTATAAAACCTCTTTCAATCACGATCAACCTAATACTAGTTTCCCTCATACAGCTGATCATAACAATAAGACTCGAGCGCCTGGAAGCTCAATTCCTACGAGATACGTTAATCAAAATGCAGCTGACCATTCTTTAAACTCGAAAGTGGCTCGTCGTGGATTCGTAACGACGAGCCAAAACAATCACTCTCATGCCTCATCACAGAGACAAGAACCGAGGGCCCAGGAAAACCACTCAAGAATGGGAACCATTCCCAAGACTCAAAATCCCGTGATGATAATGAAACATCCACAACAAGAATTGCTACGTATAAGGGAACAATCTTCAGTGATGTCGAGTCAGATGAACCTACAGCTATAAGACTACGTGTTCCTGAAGGGATAAATCCTTGGCTAACTTTCATGATCAACAATGGTGCTGCAGTAAATCTAATCAAATGGCTGACATTACAAAATCGATCGGTCAAGTTTCATATAATCAACTGTAACTTTCCCATAGAACAAGATAGATTAATTGAACGTAGATATCTGAAACAAGAGGAAACAGTGATATCTTATTACAGCCAGGCCCTTATGATCTCAGGAGACGTAATGAATCCTATACTTTTCATAGGACAAGATGACGATAGCCACGCATGCACCGACCAGGCAACCCAAGGAAGTTCAATTATAGAATCTATAACTCCTATTCAAGACTCCGATAGCAATGATGAAACCATACATACACCTAACATTAAAGTCTCTGCCTAGAGTGACGCTAACGAGGACATGGCAGTACTTAGAGGTTATCATCTTAAGAGAAGAACCAGGCAGGTTCTAGAAATAAGACTCACAGAATCATCGAACCCTCCAGTTCACCAGCTAACAACCCAGTAATCGTAGTACCGAAAAAACTGGATGAATATGGAAATCCTCGCAGGAGAATGGTGATTGATTTTAGGAACTTAAACAAGAAGACTATTGAAGACGCTTACCCACTACCAAACATAGCTGACACTTTAGACCAGTTGGGAGGATCTGTCTATTTTTCGGTATTTGACCTTGCTCATGGATATCAACAATTGTCTTTACATAAGGCCGATCATTGGGAAAATGCTTTCACAACACCCTATGGACACTACCAATACACCCAACTTTCGGAAGGCCTCAAGGGGAGGCCAGCTACGTTCCAGCGGCTTGTCGACAGAATATTGCTTGGATTACAGAACTTTGAAATGTTGGTATACTTAGACGACACCATAATTTACTCGCGAGACTTACATGACCACAAACGCAAGACTAGCAAGTTCTTTAATCGACTTCGAGAAGCGCAGTTAATGCTGCAGCCCGAAAAAGTTGAATATTTGAGGAAGGAAGTGAACTTTTTAGGACATATTATCAGTGAGAGAGGCGTTGAACCTGACCCCGATAAAACTAAGGCTGTACAAAACTTTCCAACTCCTAGGACGCAAAAGAATATGAGTAAATTCTCTATACTTTTAAAATTCATGTTACTGCGTCATTACTCGTAAATATGAGATAGCACATCTTTTCAGCAAATGTTTACTGATTTGTTGAGATATCAAAAAGTAATTTTTACTATAGTTTGAATTATTAATAAACATGTCATTTTATGGCGAATAGGGAAAAGAGGTTTTTTCTTGAATTTTAAATGTTACCAGGTCATGTAAAATGATACATTATCGCTTTAAAAAAATGACTATTGTCCTTTTGGTCTGAAATTCATACTAAAACTGTATCTATGTACATACTTTTTAAAAATCAAGACCATCGGCGTGTGCCTGTTAACAAAAGTTCTTTTTGAAAAGTTCTTAAAATGTTACCAAAAATTTATATAATTTACTTTTTTGTGGAAAATATGATGCTGTAAAAAAGATTATTCAGCGATGACGTTTTAAACTATATCAAAAGGTAATATTGAGAAGCACAAACAGAAATTTTTTTATTAGGAACGCGTGCCTAGTGTAGAGAAAGTTCTGTGTAACTTTGAAATTAGAATTAAAAAACGTAATTCACATTTGAAAATATGTTTTTGTCTTCTAATATGAAAACCTGAGCTTTTATGCACCTTTTCTCTGCACGGAAAAAGGTAAATACCATTAAAATCAATACTACACGTAGTATGTATTATTTCTGTGATAAAGTATTGAAAAAAAATGTAATAGTATAATTTTAATCAATACTATACTTCAAATTTTAACTACTAATGCTGGCATAACTATATTACGAACTGAGTGCATGAATTTCCGCTACGTAGTACCTATTTTTTCGGTACTAGGACTGATATTTCACCTATCCGATCCAGGGGTAAAATTTTGCAGAGAATATAATTGCTATATATAGAACTGATTTTCCCATACTAGAATTAAAAATTGATGATTCTAAAATCATTTTTATAATATACAACCCTTTTAAATTACTAATAATTAATTTTCAACTTAACAGGATGTCAGAGCTGTTAGAATCGATTTTTGCTTTTTTTATTTTGTTGACATCTTTTTAAATTCATTAATCAAACAAATATTCTAACTTATCCGCACTATAGCTATGTTAGTACAATCATTTTTGTTAAAATAAAAAGTCATTTGAATTTATTTCTTTTATAAACTTAGATTGAAAGTTAGATCAAGCTTGACAAACCTAACCTCGAAATACTATACATCGTAAGTTTGTATATAACTTTTTATGTATAGCATCTCGGTGGATTTCATGAGTTGTCCGCACTCAAGCTTAATCTTACAAATTTCTTTATTGTAGCAAAAAAATTCATCTGCTTTTTCCCGTTTATAATAATCAACTCAAGTTTAAAATTAATAATTAGTAATTTGAAATTTTTACATATTATATGATCGATATTATATTTATTGATTGCTAAAAATTTATATACAATTTAATGGTTTTTACATTATGATAAATTAGCTGTATTGAAGTTTCATATTCGACAGCGCCGCAGTAAATATTGTATAGGTACTATGTTAGTAAAAGATAATGTAGTCCCGTAGTACGGAAAAATTCGGTACTATACCACACAATTCTTGGGACGAGTCGCGTTAAAAAATGTACTTATATAGGTCGTTTTAAAATATATACTGAGTATCAATTAAAAAACGACTAGTAATATTCTTTCTAGTACTGACTCAAATTAGTACATTCTTTTCAGGTATTTTCCTTTTTCCGTGTGTTGTGAACTTTGTAATTTACTATTTTATAGTACTTAATGGAATTTTTAAGTTTGTTTTGAAGTATTATTTTAAGTACTCTGAAAATCATTGAGTTTTTTTCGGCTATTAAATTTCCCGGATTTACATTGATTACCTAGTGTACCTAGATGTACCTTGAAATGACTACCCTCAAAAATGAGTAACGCGATTTTTTTCTTTTATTAAAATACGCCAAAATTCAGAAAAAAATAGTTTCATACGTGTGTCTGTAATTTTTTTTTTTAATTTTATTATAGGCGAAATTTTAACACTATGGAGGATTTACTCGTATACGACAGTTCTTAGGATAAGCCAGTTACTACAGGTGCTTCATAAAGGATTTTTCTCAGCTGGCAAGACCATTATCAAACCTACTAAAGAAAGACCAACGTTTTGAATGGGGAGCCGATCATGAAGACAGTTTTCAAACTTTAAGTTATCTTATCAAAGCCCCTATATTAATTTTTCCTGATTTTGACAATACCTTCACTCTAACCAAAAATAGCCACTAAACTGAGTTCAAAGTCATATTATGATAAGAAGGCTAAGGAGTTTAAACCTCAAATAGGCAATTATATCTACATTAAGAATGAACCCCGAACCGTAAAATTTGACAAATATTACTTAACTCCACTCAAGGTGGTAGACATTCTAGCTAAAAATGATATCTTGTTAGAAGCCCCTAATGGCAAATCCATAGTAAAACACATAGATAAAGTGAAAGCAGCCTGTCTCCGAAAATAACCAATAAGCTTATTCGTTACAGTAGTAATGCCTTTGACGACTCTGGCAACTATAATACTGCTGATACCTCTAGCACCTGGATACCTATATTATAAGAACACACCAATCGAACCAAACCCAGGTATATATTATGAAAAGATAGGCTCTTTAAGGTTGAAACACGCCGAATGGAAATTAATCATCCATGTAAGTCCTGAAAGGGCCATCAAGGACCATGACTTTGGAGACGTAACTAATCGAACTTTTACAGAATGTATCAGTAAACTGACTAACTTGAAATGTTATCCAAAGATGATGGACACACGTACCACTGCCAAAGAAAAATATCGTAAATATGTAAGTGAATTCGAAGATGTAGAATGTGTTTACGCTATAAATCCGCGGATACTAGCATTAAAGCAGCAGTTATTGTACAGATACCAGAACTAATTGAAATTTTCATAATCACGACTACTACTAAAAAATAAGGAATCGACCGCACCACGTGGATTCTCTAAGCAAGCATTAGGTTTCATTGAAAGCCTCGGTAGCAGTTTATTTGGATTGATAATTCAAAACGAGGCGGACAGCCTAAATGATGATGTAGATAAATTACTCCAAGATAACAAGAAAATAATTCAGCTGACTGGAAAACTAGTTTATTTAATTAGCAGCACAGTAAATAAATTACAAGATATTGCAACTAACCACGCCAAGACGTTGGAGCACTTCGAGACCTCTATAAGCATGGTAATAGAAGAACAACAAAAGGAATCTCACCTACGACGTCTAGCGGCTCTGTCAAGATAATTGGAAATCACTATAGATCAAACCTGTGATGTTATAAAGAAATTAGATGACATAGTCAATACATTGCTAAGGGATAGAATGCCAGAGACTCTGTTGACTGCAAACATAATCACGCAAATGACCAACGATATACGAGAACATACATCTGACTGGGATCTTTCCATGCCCACGGAGTATATTTGACCCGAAGAAATAGCTAGAGTATCGAAGATAGACGCCATGTACTAAGAAAAGAGACTATTAGTAATAGTGTATTTACCCTTGGTGGAAAGGGAACCATGCTCACATATACTCGCATATATTAGAAAGACTACGGGAGTTGGCATAACATAAAAGGGAGCATCAACATCTCCAGAATTCTCTATATGGGAGCTACGGACTGGGAGTCCTGCCATGTCTAGGATTGATTACCGTCCTCGGATGGCTGATGTGTAAAATTAAAAAGTCAATACGTACGTATTCTCTTAGACATCACAGACAAAACCATTCTCAGCGAATATCTCTTGACTATACCAACGAGGACATAGAATAAACCACCACCCTCTCAACCTCTCCTACTAATCTAATAGAAACCTCTCCCGGTAAGACAAAACTGCCGAATACTAACCCAGAACAGACGGCTCTTGTTGATTTCTAATTGACCCTTAACCCTTTGAGGGGCACATTTTTCTGTAAAAAACGGGTTTTTTTGAGATTAATTGTTTATAACAAATACTTCAATTAATGAATATTTGCAATTTCTCTATAAAATCTAATAAATCAGGTATTCAAGAGTTCAAAAAGTCTTATAGATGTCTTAAAAAGGCATATACGTTTTAGAAATACGGAAAAATCCAAAACCAAATAGGTGGGACAAATACGTACCACTGCCCCTCAAAGGGTTAATTAACCAACCACTATTCTAATTAAACTAACCAATAATTTAATAATGATCTTTTTTTTTCAGCTATGGGTCGGGTAAATCAGAGGTAATCATGGTAACCGATAACGTTTCTCGTGACCGAAGCCAGAGCGACGTTCTAGTACTAGAAAATCGAGACTCATCGAGCAAATAAACATCATACAAAGAAACGAGAATGAGTATACTAACAAGGGGAGTGCATTAGGGGAGAGTAACATTTGGGTCTCGGATTTTCTTCTAACTTTGGGATATTTTTTCTTACATAAAATCATGAAAATAGCTGTGTCCATTTGGTCCAACGCTCGATTTTTTCCGAGTTAGGAGCAGTCTTGTCTGTTTTGCTAAAAACTTTGCATCCGCTTTATAGTTTTACAGTTTTCGAACTACTTATTCTATAAGGCTTTCACTCCTTGAATATTAAAGTTGAGATTGAAACTTTTAGATTAAAAAAAAACGTGTCCAAAAACCTCAAGTTGTTCAAAAGTTATGAAGGGAAGAAAATTAAAATAAAATTCAGACTAAAATACAGCATTTATTTTCAATGCATATCTTCAGCTAAATATTTGCGCTATTTTTATTCCCTCATAACTTTAGAACAACTTTAGCTTTTAAGACACGCTTTTTTAATCGAAAGGTTTTAATCTCAACTTTAATATGCAATTAGTGAAAATTTTATAGAATGAGTAGTTCAAAAACTATAAAACTATAAAGCAAATGCAAATTTTTTAACAAAACAGACAAAACTGCTTACAACTCGGAAAAAATCAAGCGTTGTACTGAATGGACACGGCTTTTTTCATGATTTTATGTAAGAAAAAATATCCCAAAGTTAGAAGGGAATCCAAGATCTAAATGCAATGCACTCTCCTTGTAAGATAAAAATTAAATTTCTCTCAAACGACCCTCTGAACGCTCAAACCTTGGACAAAATCACGGTCACAAAAGTTGACTACACTAATAAGAGTAAATGAGAATCACCTCTTTACGCATTTCCGGAATTTCGGTTGACTCGACTACGTGTATATTACTCGAGGGTAACAAAATATGCAACGTTACGAGTATATTCGATTTTTAAAGAAACCAGACGCTCTCAAAGCAATTCAACAAGCTGATCCAAAATACCGAGTACGATTTGCGGATCCGCAACGACCCGCTAGAGGTTCTTCATCCACTCATAACCTCATGGAACAATGTAGCCTGTGGAACTACTGTAAACAAAGACAAACATTCATAACACATTTATACTTATATTCATCCTGCACATTTCACTCAAGGGTGATTGAACTCCGTAAGCATCATATGTCAAGTCTTCTACCTTGAGACTGCGATAGCAAACAATAACGTTATACATTCGCGAGGATGCGACACACAAGAATGCGACGCACAAGAGGCGATCGAACTCTAAACTGCATCACATGCAAAATTCAATCAATCTTTTCCCCGAAATTATAAAAGTATCAATAATATCATACATACGAAAGAATGCAACTGTCTTTTACCCATAGTATAAAAACCCAAGAGTCTTTAGCACGCCAGCTTAATTTCATACTTACCGTCTAAGGCTACGCTTCGTCTAAAATTATTGTACTAAAGGTTAAAAAGGAGAAATAAAGATAAGTTCAATTCAACATATATATATATATATATATATAAATATTCTTTTATTCTTGGATACCTATCCTAAAGAACCAACGTCCTAAATTACAAAAATAAGTTATAATAATAATTAAAAAATTATAAAATTAATAAATCAAGTTTATTAAATAAAGTTTGATAAATTAAACTTTACAAATTAATAAATACAGTTCTAACGGTTAACACTACCTCGCTAATCAGAACTACAAAAATATTCATATATGGTTCTGCAAGGCTCAGCGACTTCAACGCATGCAAAATCAAGAACCTGCCGGATTTTTTTACTCTCCAGGCTCAAAACTCTGCACCCTTTGTAAAAACGCTATTAATGACGCCCGCATTAAATTTAAAGATTAATGCAGGTGATATGACTAACCAACTGCCTTACCAGGCATAAGACCACCATTCCTGCAGGGAAATAGACCAATATTGCACCAGACCCATTACAATCTGTAATAGATAAGCTGATGCAGATTAAGTTCAATATGACCAAACCACTCGACTTCACCAAAGACTCTAACCAGAATCAACACACCAAAACAAACCTTAAGCTGGATGAACTATGGCTGACCAACATATTCGACCCCATGTTAATCCTGTATACCAATTCATTTCCGTAAGCTTCTTATAATGCTATTTCTCACTGCTTCCAACACTAAGTAATACCAGCCTTACACAAATAAAACCTTAATACCTAAAACCAGCCTTGCATATCCATGCATGACCACCATCAATAAGCATTTGCTGATTCAGTATTTGACATATGCTCTCTGTTTTAGCCTACCTGGAGCCAGCAGGAAACAGATTCAATATTGTAATATTTAATTCATATGTTCCAACTAAATCTCGACTGCATCAACAGACGTCTAACTTCAATATAAGAGTTATCACCGTAACATCTAAGCTCATCCGTCATATCACCGAGTTTTGTCCATATAAACGGATCATATTCGTTTGTATCTGCTTCACGAGATGTAAATATACAAGAATAGGTATCGTAATAGAGTACTCGTGTACCTATTTTTCTAAATACTCATACAGCTTTAATCGGACTTGCGCCGTTGTATAAGCAGCGACAATAACACTTGTATAACCTGCTGGCATTACAGCTTTTTCTATGTACTGGCAGTGAACGCATAAAATTTCATTATTTACGGGTGAAATCTCGAAGACCTCTTTTTTCGGACATGTTAATAGTTTTAAGAGTTCTTTGCGTGACTTTACGATCTCTGTTTGTTTCAAATTACTTCTTTGGCCAAACTTGCCCCAAAATGAATTCAAACATAATTTATCTACTGCACGTAGTCCAGAATTTTTTTCAATTTTCTCTTCATTCAGCGGTACACCCTCATCTACTTCATATTGATTTATATACACAGTTTTTGTCTCTTTATCCTTACACCACGCTGGCCATCCACTCGCTTCTTGTTTGATATTTAAAAATGTATTGATGTATTCAGTAAAAAGTCCTCCAGTACCCGAACTTTGATCGTAACGTGTCATTTTGTAATGCCGAATTGTAAAAATTTCCTTGATTTTGTACCCAAGTTGAACAGCTTTTCGTAATTCATCAACTACCCATGTTCCACTGAATTTTCGATCTTTTATATTTCCATGCTTGCAATCGCGTTGGCGTTTTTCCTCGCAACAAAAACGACGGAGTGCAAAAAGCAAACGACCGTAAATTTTAACCGGAAATAAACATAAGTACCAATCACGGGGAGGTAGGACTTTACACTTGACTGTACCTTCAACACCTAATAAATTATTATTATCACCATTTGTAAGTTCTTCGCATTTTCGACCAACCAGGATGCGAGGGTGTCCAATAGGAAATTGTCCTCTCTTACAAACATAAGGATAAAGGGAACATATTTCTGTATACTTAATCTTCTCACCGTTGGTAATATTCTATTGCGCAACTATATTTTCTATCCTACCACCGAAGAAAGCATCACGAGGCCTCAAACTAATTTGAATAATTATTGGATGTTTGGTTACGTATTGCTTTATTTCAAAATTTTCATTTTTTATTTTTTCGAAAGCTCGCTCCCATATTTCAATTATCTTGTATCCGTAAGACTTCATTTTTTCAATTTTTCGACAAGTAACATCGTCAGCCTCGTTGAAAGATCGTTCTTAAACCATTAATTTGTCACGATTTTTAGTAAAACATTTAGGGCAACCATGCGTATAACATCCTCGGAATTCAAATACAATACCTTTTATTTCTGATGTTAAAAGCTCACATGGTGGTAATAAACCATCTACGATGAATCTTTGAGGTAGCACAAATTCTCGCGCCCTTCCAGCATGGATGATGGGTTTTCCAAGATCTCGTTCGCATTGAACCAACCATTGTAAGGCGTTTTGCGAATCTCTATCTGCCAACCGATATCCAGCGATAGGAATTATACCTCTTGTATTTTTACGTGAAAACATTTTCCTAAAAACCACAGAACATGCTGAGGCTATAGTAGTGGCTTCTGTAAGCGGACATGTATCGCTACATTCGATAAAAATTTTACGAAATTCTGTACAAGCGAGCCTTAAAATTTCAACATCCATTCTGCAATATTCTACTATTTCACGTTGCAAATTAAATTCATACGTATCTCGATTTTCGTTGTACCATTTAACAAAACTCTCTCACTCGTTAGTTGACATGGAATCTGGTGAGTAATACTGTGCATCCGAGAAGGGGCCAATATAATTTTGATTTTTCAAAGTATTAAACAAGTGCGGAAAATAACCTTTTTTACTACATGATGGTGGTGCAAAAGTTTCTGGAAGAGCGCTTACTTTCATTTAAAAATAATTCAAGCTGTCGATAAATTTTGTACGTCCGCGCTGTAACATTATGATATTTTGTCTCTTTAATATTATCGTAGGAATTTATCTTGTTTTCTCCACAATTTCTTTGAGAGTAAATTGCGTATCAAACCCCTTTGAATTATGTGCTATACAAATGATTTGTTCGAATTGAGATTTTTCACGTATCATCAAATCCAGTAAAGCTTTGATTGGATTATCACGGAATACGTATTCACGAATACCACATGTCGTACAAAGGTTATCGATATTCTGTAATACTATACAACCGTCGCAAGCTTGTTGTACGATGCAGAGGTTCAGTAGGTGTATTCTAATAGTAGGATGATCGAGATACGGCGAATCTTGACGAGTTTCAAAGTTATAGAAAATGAATAAATTCTTCTTTTTTACTGCTGCACTGGCATTAGATAAAGAGTTTTGCTTCGATCGTATGGATTAAATGTAGCATAATTCGTTAATATAATGATTTTTACGATACGTGTTGCACCAATTTGTTCCACATTTGTGCTTAGGTATGTATATATTATAACGTTTGTTTCACGTGTTACAAATTTTCAAGACCTTACAATTATTTTTGTTATTTTTCTTGTATGTACCATTCTTTTTTATGATTATCATAGCAATTTCGACCATGAAATTTTCGATTGTATTGACTACACAATATCACATTTACATTCTCAGATGCGTATGGTGGTTTTACAAAACACGTAGAACAATCATGTTTGTTGATATATCGATAAGATTTATTACAATGTTCGCAAAAAAATCTATTACGCGGAGCACCTATCAAATTTAAAATAGTATTACAATGACTTGTTACATTATCATGTAAAAGATTTATTACACCTGACGATTCCGTATTTATCTATCTACGACCGTTAAAAAACATAGAATCTTCATTTCCAAGAGACGAAGTATCGTATACTACGATTGCTATACCTCGTTGCGCATAATAATTTTGAAATATTTAAATTTTCGATACTCTGCACCTTGTAGCTGAAATTATTACATTAGCTTTATTTATGAGATCACGTGTGCGGTCTCGCTGTAAAGCCCGTCTATGATCGCGAATCTGTGCCCGTCTATGATTCCAAATTTTACGTGTTTCGCCATTTACAGTTTTTTTTTTTATTTAAGTCAATGAAAGCCTCACCAACAACTAAAGCTCTTGGAAGACACATATTATCATCGCTTTGAATTGAAACAATAGATTTTTTATTTAATATATTAACAGTCATCTTTTGTCTTCTAATCTTCACCAACTGATACATTTACAAACAAGATAGATACAATAAAACTTTTATCTATATGAAAATCTTTGTTACTTTGGGTCAACCCGCTAATTAACGCCCATAAATCATTAAAGTTGAAGTTATTAAGAGGCCGAAAAGATAGACCACCAGGCACATGTGCAAAATTCGTACTTCGTATACTTCTATTCTGTCGTTTACACACGATAATGAAATAATATATTCATAAATATCACGGATTGCCATTTCTAACCAAACGATAGAATTTTTGTTTTTCTGAGGGAGCATTTATTTTTAAGTTTCATTGCCTACCATTTATTTTTCTTCTAGTAACGTGGCATTCAAAATTTTTAAATATAGTGAATCTTTCTCCAGGGGGTCTTATAGTATAAATATCATCATTATCATTTGTTTCTTCAGCTTCTCGTTCCGCTTCTTCTTCTTTTTCTACATTCATGGCTGGTAAAATTTCTCCATTATTTTCATTATCATCGTGCTCGTTACCTCTATCACCATCGTCCTCACCACCTAATTGTATAGATTGTGATTATGCAGCATTAAAAACCTCATAAAATTATAAAAATTAATTTATATTGATAATTGATAGATTTAAAAAAATGCAATTTCGAGATCAGTCATTATACACAACACACAAACGTACAACTTTGCTTTTTTTTTTTTTTTTTTAAATGAGTCATACATAAATTAAAGTTTTTTAAAATTGTGAATTTTGGAATAACAAGAAATTGTACAATAACGTTCCAATACTTGTTAACCAATTGATATATGTACCAAAAATAACCATGATATCTTCATTAGATCAATAGATAATCGATCATGTATCGATTTTTGATTTATTGATCCTAAAGAGATGATTTTTGATACATATATTATGTAAACAGCAGGGTATCGAATAGTGTTGTGAAATTTCTTGTTCTTCTAAAATTCATGATTTTTAAAATTTGTAATTTATGTAAGACTTATTAGATAAATTAAGCAGTGTTGTATGCTTCAAGTGTTGCGAACGATGACTCATTCGAAAATTATAATTTTTAAAATCTATCAATTATCAATATAAATTAATTTCTATAATGCCATTCGGACTTTATTATTTCAATGAGTATATATTCCAAAAATCACCTCATCACCATCAATGTAACAAAAATCGATAAATAATCAATTGTTTATCGATCCAAGAATAATATCAGGGTGATTTATGGCACCAATATTATTTGAATCCCTGGTATAGTTTTAGTATTATTTATTCTTGATTCGAGTTCTAAAACTTATTTTAAAATTCCAATATTTCAAAATAATAAATCGACTATTTGCAATTACCCAACAATTTCTTTTGCATCAAATGTAAATTCTTAATGAAATATAAATATTGCAAAGAGTATGTTTCACAAGTAAGGTTATATTATATTCAATTTTATATTTGTTTTTTTTTATTTTCATATCATTGATATTATAATTTATGAATAAATTCTTAATATTAATTAAGAATTATTATTTAAAAAATTTAAATATTTTTTTATTGGTGACAAGTAACTTTTCAAATATAGTTATATTTGTATTAAAGCACAACTGAAAATGTCAATCGGATAACATTTTCATCAAAATAATTTCAAAGCTATGATTATTGAAATAAAAATTTTTATTTAACTATCATCCATTGTAATTATTATTTATGTAATATACATGTAAGAATATATTTCAGTTCACTCTGTGTCTTCACAGAGAGTAGACGTGTTTACAGTGGCTCTCTGCGCTTAATAAACAAAGCGTCACATAGTTGGCTTAGTATACTGGGCTTCGGCCAAGAAAAAAACATAACAAGTGCAAACAGTGAAAATCAAGTTAGTGTAAACCAGGTTAGTTATGCAAGGGCCATACAAAGAAATCTTTTCCCAAAAAATGAACAAGGCCTTATAATAAATTGCGTAGAAGGATTAAATCTAACCGACTACACTGTGTCCATCGGCAACATTGTTCATGCACATAATGTTATTTATTCGTCGAGAATTTCTAGGAACTACGTGAAAATACACTTAACAAGTAAACAACTATTAGACAATATAAGAGATAAATATAAGTTTCTAAATATCAATGATCTCAAAGTTTCAATATGACCACTTGTTTCGAAATAAGCTAGAATAATTTTGTCAAATGTCTGTTCCAGTATTTCTCATTAAGTCTTAGAAGATTATTTAGACAACAACAACATGAAGAGAGGTTCTTCCATAATAAAGTTAAAAGCAGCCATAACTGACGAAAAATATAAATATGTGTTGAGTGACCAAAGGCAAGTGTATGTAGAGCCTTCTGATGTACCTAAAATTCCAAAGTTGCTTAAAATAAATTATGAAGGGAAAAGTTCTTTATATTTCCCAGCACAAACACCATCAAATACTTCCTCTGCAAACAAGAAGGACATATAGCAAAGACCTGCCAACTTAACAGTCAAACCTCTGCCTCTCAAACCTCAAGCGAAGAAATAACCACAGAAAAAGACGTACTGCAAACAAAAAATTTCACGGACCTAGTGAACGAAAAATATAACCTGCTTCTCACCATAGATGCTACTGACAACACAAAAAATATTTAAGGAAATCAACAGCAAGGATACAGCTGATAATAGTCAACAAAGTGCAACAAAAAATAATAAACTAATAGACAGTGTTATACCGGGAAGCAATGACAACAACATGCAAATAGATAACGTAGCTTTCAAAAGACCATATCCCGAGTCTCGTGCATCCTCTCAAACACAAAGCATCACCGAAGTAACAGTAATGTCAGAAATAGATTCATATTCAGACGCCTCTTTCGAAGAGAAAGACTTATCGGACAAAGCCTCAAACGAATCATTAAATATAGTTGAAAAATCAAAGAAAAAACTCAAAATTTCCAACTTGTCAACCACACCACCTAACTTGGACAAATACCTTCAACCACTCGAAGAAATAGTTAATGATCAACACCAAGACTTTCCAATAAATTTTTTAAACTTCAGGAGCTTCATCGACAAAACCTACACCAGCCAACACACAATCGAGATAGCTAAGGAACGCACAACGAACCTAGTCGACCTAAAATATATGCTCAAAACTCTTTACCCTATCTCGAAACCAAAGGGATAAAAATCAGATTCACCAAGATTATAAAAAAATTAGATCGAGAAATAGCCAAAGAACAAACTACAAACTAATAATAACTTCAACAATGAATCAACAACACAATAAAAATAATAAAAAAGAAAAAATATTTCTTCAATGGAATTTTATAGTCATTTGAAAAATCTACAGAAATTAATATACAAAAGACATCCAGATTTATGCCTTTAAGAGACCCATTTTAAGCTTGACAATCATGCCAATCTCAGAGGCTATGCCCTATTGAAAATAATGACGTTATTTGGTATGTCATTATTTCGGATGAAAAATGACGTCATGTAATAACGTCATTTTATGACGTGATTTTATGACGTTATTAAATGACGTCATGATTGAGAAAATTACGTCTTCGAAAAGAAAATTTTTGTTCAAAAAAGTACTTTCTGGCATGACTACCATTGTTTTCCGCTGCTGGGTATAGTGCCTGCATTCACCAGCTTATTATCATTAAGTGCTTAGGCTGAAAAATATCCTCTTCTAAGTATTAAATGTCCGATTCATCTAAGGTACCCAAATATCTCGCCCTATTAAAAAATAATTACGTAATTTTATAACGTCATAAAATGACGCTATTTGATGACGTAATTTTATAACGTCATAAAATGACGTCATTTTGTTAACTTTAACCTTTGGACAGCCCGCATTTTTTCCACTAAAAAAGTGTAACTTTCTCGAAATTTTCCGTATAAATGTTTCTTAAGTAATAGTATATGTAGGCCGATCATGAAATGACCCCATATAGCGTCACCCCGGCTGTCCAAAGGTTAATAAAGATTATCACATTTTATTTCACACTGCGAAAACTAGCATATCTAAGAAAGCTCTAACAAAAAGTAACACATTTTAAAAGCTTACCCACACAGCATGAAACCTTGCTGCAAGGTAGCAAAGATTGTTGCAAGGTTTCAATGAAAGGTTGCTGTAACCTTTCTATGTCCCTTGTACATACCTTGCAGAAATGTGTTATGAAATCTTGCTGTGAAGTTGAAACGATACATCGTGGCAAACTTCCAATGAAAGATTCCTGCGAGGTTGCTATGAAAGGTTCTTAAAAGATTATATGAAACCATGCTGCAAATTTGCTGCAAGATTTCAATGCAAGGTTGCTACAGCAACTGTTCATTAAAACCTTGCAACAATTTTTGCAACCTTGCAGCAACCTTGCAGCAAAGTTTCAATGAAAGGTTGCTGTAACCTTTTTATGTCCCTTGTACATACCTTGCAGAAATGTTTTATGAAATCTTGCTGTGGAGTTTAAACAATACATTGTGGCAAACTTTCAATGAAAGATTTTTCCAAGGTTGCTATGAGAGGTTCTTGCAAGATTATATGAAACCTTGTTGCAAGGTTTAATATAATCTTGCGAGAACCTTTCATAGCAACCTTGCAGGAATCTTTCATTGGAAGTTTGTCACAATGTATTGTTTAAACTTCACAGCAAGATTACATGAAACATTGCTGCAAGGTATGTGCAAGGGACATAAAAAGGTTACAGCAACCTTGCACTGCAACCTTACATACTGTGTGGGATATTCCACAAAAACTAGGACATTTGGCCGTTTTGTCATCGTAAGTCGTCGCGAACATTTATTATTGTTCGAAAGACAACATTGAGATGTGCTATCTTTTGCAGGACAATTTGAATATGCTTTTTTTCGGCGAAGTATGGCAAATGTGCTACTTTTCACCGCAAAAGTTAATCATCATAATTTTCAACTGAAAATTGAAATGCCCCTGTTGTAGAAAAATAGTCGAATATCTAACTGGATATTTAACTAGATGACTTGAATCTGACTTCAATTTCGTTGGATACCCAGAAGAATTATCCAGATGGATTTCTAGTATGATACCCAGTTGGATATCTAGTTCACAGAGAAAAAAACCGTTGCGTTTGCTGTACTCAGTTCAGTAACCTTAAAAGGGCGCTTCCTCAGTTACAGCTACTGAAGATTCTACTGCACTGTCAGCTCGGTTGGAACAACGTATAATCAACTTCAGTTAAATTTACTGAACTCCTTCTTACTGATGTACTCAGGTTAAGTTCAACTTTTATAGGCCAACCCTATAAAAGTTGAATAAATGAATGGTTTCAAATCAGATTATTTATTCATCTAATAAAAAATTGTAAAAATTAATATAAATTTTTAATTCCTTTACAAGCATTCTAAAAAGTCAATCCTAAAAAATGTTTTAAATGGATGTTTCGAAAGTATTTACCATATTATTAAAACATGGATTCTATATATTTTAGAAGATATAACTTTCGAGGAGTGGGCCTGGCAAGTTTATAGCTATAATATTACTTTTATTCTTAATTTTATGCTAATTTTTTAAATCTAAGTTGTATCATTTTTAAATTTGTTTAAGATAGTTTTCAATAACATTTGACATGGCTTTTATTTTATATTCTTCTTGTAACAAAGAAATTTTTTATTAATTCTAATTATTATCAAAATATATGTACGAAATGATTTTTAAGCATTCATATTTTAAATCGTATTAGTACTTGACCACACATTATTGTGTGATGTATAAAACATCACAAGTATGCGTGTTTTATAAAATTTTAAATGATTAAAGTTAAGCAGAACTTTAAGATTGAGTTTTGTTACTTTTTTTTATGAAAAGGAAGAAATAAAGAATTGCTTTTATGTTTACAAAAGGCTTAAGGCGACTTCGAATTTTAGGTTAGGTTTTATTTTTGAGTTTACAAATTACTCTTTCGATATGTAAAATTTTTCAGATTTTTTAATTTCCCACCATTCTACGGATTATAATAAATGGTGGAAAATTAAAAAATTCAAAAAATTTTAGAAACTGAAAGAGTAATTTGTAAACTACAAAATGAAATCGAACCAAACTTCCGTAGTCGCCTTTACTTAAATTATTATAAGAATTAAAGAAAACTTGGTTTACGCGTGTTAAGTTTAAATATAAAAAGCAATGTTAAGTCTTTTGAGTTAAGATTATTATTATTTTTTATTAACACTACACTCATTACTTTTAAAATCTTCTTTTTTTTAAGCTATTAATTAAACATTAATTAACTGAAATCTTACTTTTAAAAAGTTTTGAGGTTACTATTAATTAACCAACACTGCATTTTTTATTATATTTTTGAAAATGACGCGTGCACTAGTATTATGTTGTTTTCTTTAACAAACCCTTACAAGAGATTATCTAGAATTAATTTAAGAAGATTGTATTATAATGTAAAAGGAGGGTTGAGAAAGCCGAGGGGGAAAACCTGAAAGAAAGGATAAGGCATTAGTGATTGAAAAAGTAATTGATTTATTGATAGAATAAAAGTCAGGTGTGTTGAGATATTTAAAAAAAAAAAATTAAAAAGAGGACCACTTACAAAAAGAAAGAAATTAAAGCAAGCTAGCAAAAGGAAACCAAGGGCAACAAGAAGTAGAGCTCAGTAGCCTGCATCGACAATGCACACAAACTCAAATCAGCAACAGCATAGATTGATCCTTGGACAAAAAGTATAGGATAGGTCGTCTGAAGAGACACACCAAGAGTCGTAACCATCCTCGGAAAAGCCCAGAGAGACTGAAGACCTAAAAACAACACAAGATTATGAGTATGCAGCACCAACACTCAAGAGTAGAATATAGGTTAGGTTGTTGTGATAGCCTCAACCTCGCGCACACGGACGACGCACACATTATAGCGAATAATCTCGGAGTAGTTAGCAACACGGATGCTAACTACAACATGTAAAAGAAGCAAAGACACTGTTCTCGATAATAAATCACGAGGAGTTAAAGATAAACGGTGACGAAAAGTATACAACGATGCGGCGTAGCAGAAACTGTCATGGCGACGGCATAAGAGCAAGAAGGATAGATAGAACGGACGACTTCAGGCTAGACACGTAGCCACATAAGTGCTATGCCGTGCTGTGCCATGTCGTACCTTAAATTTTAAAATAATTCACCGTTTCTAAATTGAGATAAGAAACTTTATAAATTGAAATTAGGACGTAAATTTGTTCAAAATTGTAATTTCATAAGTCTGTATCTCAATTTAGATGCAGTGAATAGTTTTGAAATTGAAGGTTCGGGGCCCTAACCATCTCACTGGTGAGAAGTGAAATAGTGACCCTGTTGAAAGTATACTCAAAGTATGTACTTGAAGTACATACTTTGAGTACGTACTGCAAGTATGTACTAAAAGTATATATTTTACTTAAGTACGTATACGTACTATTTTGGAACATTTTAATAGATACTTTTTTTGAAAATATAATATACTCTTATTGAAAGTATGTACTTTTTAACTATATTTTGATAAATAATATTTTTTTAAATCTGTACTTTATTAGACAATACCTACTATTTTGAAAGTATGTACTTTTTAAAAATATATCTAAGTGTACTTTTATTTTAAAAATGAGTACTTTCTTGAAAAGTATGTACCCTATTATAATATAAGTACTTACTTATATAGAAGTATATACTTTTTAAAACATTTTCATACATACTTTTTTATACGATGTGTGTACCTTCATATAAAAGCATATACTGTAGCTACAAGACCAATTTTTATTTACTTTAGTATGTACTTTTTGAAAAGTGCATACTTTTCTAAAAGAGTACGTACTACAATGTTCCAAAAAAGTACGTACTTGATCTAAAGTGTATATACTTGATACTCGAAATATATGATTAAAGTAAATACTGATTTTCAACTGTAAACATATACGGAATATCATAGCCTTATATACCTGCATCTCTGAAATTCGGATACAGAATCGCAAAGTTAAGAAAAATGCCACCTAACAGCTAAAAACATTAAGTGCTGAAAAAATTATTTGAATCAATTATTAATTCTATCTTTGACTGATTAGTAGCGTTTTTGTTAATTTTGCGATCCTCTACCCGAATCTCAGTGACGTGAGAATATATATAAAGTTATAACATTTCGAGTTTGTTTGCTCAAGCTTTTCGATCTGTGGAGAGTCGATGCTTACCTTATTTTTAAGTATTTTCTTCCTTTTGGAAGAAAATACTTACCAAGTTACTAACTTGAGGAATCATTAAGAATAAAAATAATCTACAACTCTTACTGACTTTTCTGTAAGATTTCATTTGTTATCTTTAAAAGTATATAATCTATTTTAAGAAAAGTATGTACTTATATAGAAGTATATACTTTTTGGAACATTTTCATACATATTTTTTTATACAAAGTATGAACCTTCATACTCAAGTATGTACTGTAGCTAAAGTAAGTAATTTTTTTTTGGTCATTTTAGTATGTACTTTTTTAAAAATATATACTTTTAAAAAAAGTACCTACTTAAATATTTTTAATTAGTACATACTTTTAAAAAATACGTGTTCTCTGATGAAGTACATATTTTCAATAAAAGTATATACTTTTCAAAGCAGTACCTACTAAAATGTTCCAAAATAGTATGTACTTAAGTAAAGTATATACTTAAAGTACATACTTGAAGTACATACTCGAAGTACATATTTGAAGAACGTACTTATTTTTAACAGGGGAGATAGAGCTCTATGATGTGAAATGGAAAACAACATATGGAGAAGGATTTTTTCATCATCTCACCAACTCACGCGGTTTATTTCATATAAATTAGTTTGAAAAATACTAAATAATTTGAAAACATCGAGTTTGCGCATGCGTGAAAACCCATTTTTAAATCCATCTCACTGTTTCACTTCTCACCAGTGAGATGGTTAGGGCCATAAACCTTCAATTTCAAAACTATTCACTGCTTCTAAATTGAGATACAGACTTATGAAATTACAATTTCGAACAAATTTACGTCCTAATTGCAATTTATAAAGTTTCCTATTTCAATTTAGAAACGGTGAATTATTTTAAAATTTAAGGTACGGCATGGCACAGCATAGCACAGCACTTATGTGACTACGTGTCTAGCCTGAAGTCGTTCGTTCTATCTATCCTTCTTGCTCTTATGCTGTCGCCATGACAGTTTCTGCTACGCCGCGTCGTTGTGTACTTCTCGTCATCGTTCATCTTTAACTCCTCGTGATTTATTATCGAGAACAGTGTTTTTGCTTTGTTTACATGTTGTAGTTAGCATCCGTGTTGCTAACTACTCCGAGATTAGTCACTGTAATGTGTGCGTCGTCCGTGTGCGTGAGGTTGAGGTTATCACAACAACCTAACCTATATTCTGCTCTTGAGTGTTGGTGCTGCATACTCATAATCTTGTGTTGTTTTTAGGTCTTCTGTCTCTCTGGGCTTCTCCGAGAATGGTTACGACTCTTGGTGTGTCTCTTCAGACGACCTATCCTATACTTTTGGTCCAAGGATCAATCTATGCTGTTGCTGATTTGAGTTTGTGTGCATTATCGATCGAAAAACTGTTTGTTCACATGCTTTAGTAAGCTCCCATTCTGATATCCTTCGATAGCTGGCGCTGTATCCTCTCATGGGACGTGAAGGGAGTAAACGTGGCTTGTCCTCTATTCTTTCTTTGCTGCTAACTATGACAAGCTTCTATTGCTCAAGTCGCCTCCCCTTTTGGGTGGCAACGCGAGCAAACACGGCTGGTCTATACCTAAAATCATGTCGCAAATTTTGTTAACGTATTTTCGTAGCGTGAATATTTTATTTCTTTTTTCTTCTTTTTTATGAAGGGAAATACGTTATAAATATAATCTCCCTATTGAAAATAATGACGTCATTTTATGACGTTATTTGGTATGTCATTATTTTGGACAGAAAATGACGTCATGTAATAACGTTATTTTATGACGTGATTTTATGACGTTTTCAAATGACGTCATGATTGAGAAAATTACGTCTTCGAAAAGAAAATTTTTGTTCAAAAAAGTACTTTTTCGCCATACCCTGCCCGAAAGCACAACTTTCGTCCCGGCACCAAAAAACAAAAGTTGTATTTTCGGCCCGGGTATGGCGAAAAATAGCATACACACCACGGGATGTAAAATGGCGAGCCCATAGCACATATTTGCCACCCTCGCCTTCGGCTCGAGGTGGCAATTATATGTGCTATGGACTCGCCAGTACTCTACCTCTCTTGGTGTGTGATATACTATTTGGCATGACTACCATTGTTTTCCGCTGCTAGGTATAGTGCCTGCATTCGCCAGCTTATTATCATTGAGTGCTTAGGCTGAGAAACATCCTCTTCTAAGTATTAGATGTTCGGTTCATCTAAGGTACCCAAATATCTCGCCCTATTAAAAAATAATTACGTAATTTTATAACGTCATAAAATGACGTTTTTTAATGACGTAATTTCATAACGTCATTAAATGACGTCATTTTGTTAACTTTAACCTTCTGACAGCCGGCATTTTTTCCACTAAAAAAGTGTAACTTTCTGGAAAATTCCGTATAAATGTTTCTTAAGTAATAGTATATGTGGGCTGATCATGGGATGACGCCATATGGCGTCAGAAGGTTAATAAAGATTATCACATTTCATTTCTCACTGCGAAAACTAGCACATCTGAAAAAGCTCTAACAAAAAGTAACACATTTTAAAAGCTTATATTCCACAAAAAATAGCACATTTTGCCGTTTTGTCATTGTAAGCCGTCGCTACACTGAGAGAAAATGCATGCTAATAGAGCATGCGAACTGCCATCTACGCGAGTATATAAAACATTGATACAAATATGACAGGCGTGAGAAGCTCTATTAGTATTGGATTACCTCATACTAAAAAAGATGGTATGAAGAGTAAGTAAAGCATGAACGGCATTCACTGATGACTCGTGTGGTATACTTCGATGACTCCCCACTCTCATATCCTTTGTTTGCTTGAGTCGCCTCCTCTTTTGGGTGGCGACGCGAGCAAACACGGCTGGTCTATATCCAAAATCATGTCGCAAATTTCGTTAACATATTTTCGTTGTATGAATCTTTTTTTTCTTTTCTTTTCTTTTTTCATGAGGGAAGAGACATTATAAATATAATCTGTTAAACTTTGTAACTATCAATAATTAATTCTTAACTAAAATTTTAATTATTTTAAACAGCTGGGAGGCAGATGAGCATGTACGATTTTATGCCAGAGATGTTTCGAAGTAGCGTTGGTCTACACTGAAAAAAATAGAATCTAGAACCAATGAGAATCCGCTTGGTGGTAGAAGATTTTCGTTTTGTTTTAAGCCATAGTAGAATTCCGCTTGACTCTAGAGGAAAATCTGCTTCAATGATATCGAGTTCCTTCTAATAGATATTCTGCTACCACCTAGCAGAAATATTTTTGAAGCAACTAAACTTTACTATGATGAATATTTATCTTGATTATAGTTATTAGGTACAACTAGATTTCAATTTGATTCAAGATCTAAGAATCGAATAGATTTTTCTTATTAATCCTCTTACTCCTAGATTCTATTTTTTTCAGTGTAGTGCGTAACCGTCGCGCTTTTCCTTTTGAGTACGCGTGTTCAACTCTCGACTAGGGTCACTTTTTTTAATTTTTTTTTTTATTGTTTCAATATTTTTTATTCCTTTTTATATTTATTTTTTTTTAGATTTTGTATTTTTTTAATAATTTTAAAATTTAATTTTTCACAGGTACGCTCGTTTTTTTGAATGAAAATTTTTTAAAAATAAATTATTTTTTATAGGTAGTAATTACAAATATTGATAAATAAATAATAGTGATGTTTATTTTATAATAGTATAGTTTAATTTATTTATAATTTAGTTTATAAAATTTACAATAAATTACAATAAATAAATAAAACTGAGGTATTATTATTTATGTTATAATATATATTATATATTGAAATATGTTTATAAAGACAAAATTGAACTATAGTATTGTTAACATCACTATAATTTATTTATTAATATTTTAAATTATTTACTATATGAAATAATTTATTTTAAAATATTAATAAAAAAAACGAGCATACTTTAAGTAACTTGTGAAAAAATAGATTTCAAAATTAATAAAAAAATAGAAAATAAAAAAAATATAAATAAAAAAAAGTAATAAAAACTATTGGAATAATAAAAAAAAAGTTTAAAAAAAGTTGTTCTAACCAAGAGTTAAACTCGCGTACTCAGAAGAAAAAGCGCGAACGTTATGCACTAGATCAACGCTACTTCGAAACATCTCTGGCGTGAAATCGTACATGCTCATCTGCCCCCCAGCGGTTCAAAATCATTAAATTTTAAGTTAAAAATTAATTATTGATAGTTACAAAGTTTAACAGATTATATTTATAACGTATTTCCCTTCAATAAAAAGAAAAGAAAAGAAATAAAATATTCACGCTACGAAAATACGTTAGCAAAATTTGCGACATGATTTTGGGTATAGACCAGCCGTGTTTGCTCGCTTCGCCACCCAAAAGAGAAGGCGACTTGAGCAATAGAAGCTTGTCATAGTGAGCAGCAAAGAAAGGATAGAGGACAAGCCACGTTTACTCCCTTTACGTCCCATGAGAGGATACAGCGCCAGCTATCGAAGGATATCAGAGTGGGAGCTTACTAAAGCATGTAAACAAACAGTTTTTCGATCGATAATGCACACAAACTCAAATCAGCAACAGCATAGATTGATCCTTGGACGAAAAGTATAGGATAGGTCGTCTGAAAAGACACACCAAGAGTCGTAACCATTCTCGGAGAAGCCCAGAGAGACAGAAGACCTAAAAACCACACGAGATTATGAGTATGCAGCACCAACACTCAAGAGGAGAATATAGGTTAGGGCGTTGTGATAGCCTCAACCTCACGCACCCGGACGACGCACACATTACAGCGACTAATCTCGGAGTATTTAGCAACACGGATGCTAACTATAACATGTAAACGAAGCAAAGACACTGTTCTCGATAATAAATCACGAGGAGATAAAGATGAACGGTGACGAGAAGTACACAACGACGCGGCGTAGCAGAAACTGTCATGGCGACAGCATAAGAGCAAGAAGGATAGATAGAACGAACGACTTCAGTCTAGACACGTAGTCACATAAGTGCTGTGCCATGCTGTGCCATGCCGTACCCTAAATTTTAAAATAATTCACCGTTTCTAAATTGAGATAGGAAACTTTATAAATTGCAATTAGGACGTAAATTTGTTCGAAATTGTAATTTCATAAGTCTGTATCTCAATTTAGAAGCAGTAAATAGTTTTGAAATTGAAGGTTCATGGCCCTAACCATCTCACTGGTGAGAAGTGAAACAGTGAGATGGATTTAAAAATGGGTTTTTACGCATGCGAAAACTCGATGTTTTCAGATTATTGAGTATTTTTCAAACTAATTTATATGAGATAAACCGCGTGAGTTGGTGAGATGATGAAAAAATCCTTCTCCATATGTTGTTTTCTATTTCACATCATAGAGCTATATCTCCCCTGTTGAAAATAAGTACGTACTTTAAATATGTACTTCGAGTATGTACTTCAAGTATATACTTTACTTAAGTACGTACTATTTTGGAACATTTTAGTAGGTACTGCTTTGAAAAGTATATACTTTTATTGAAAATATGTACTTTTAAAGTACATTTTGATAAATAATATTTTTTAAAGTATGTTCTTTATTAGAAAATACGTATTTTTTTAAAGTATGTACTAATTGAAAACATTTAAGTAGGTACTTTTTTTAAAAGTATATATTTTTAAAAAAGTACACACTAAAATGACCAAAATAAAATTACTTTAGCTACAGTACATACTTGAGTATGAAGGTTCATACTTTGTATAAAAAAATATGTATAAAAATGTTCCAAAAAGTATATACTTCTATATAAATACGTACTTTTCTTAAAATAGATTATATACTTTAAAGATAACAAATGAAATTTTAGAGAAAAGTCAGTAAAAGTTGTAGATTATTTTTATTTTTAATGATTCCTCAAGTTAGTAACTTGGTAAGTATTTTCTTCCAAAAGGAAGAAAATACTTAAAAATAAGGTAAGCATCGACTCTCCGCAGATCGAAAAGCTTGAGCGAACAAACTCGAAATGTTATAACTTTATATATATTCTCACGTCACTGAAATTCGGGTAGAGGATCGCAAAATTAATAAAAACGCCACCAATCAGTCAAAGACAGAATTAATAATCGATTCAAATAATTTTATCAGCACTTACGTTTTTAGCTGTTAGGTGGCATTTTTCTTAACTTTGCGATCCTGTATCCAAATTTCAGAGATGCAGGTATATAAGGCTATGATATTCCGTATTTGTTTACAGTTGAAAATCAGTACATACTTCAATCACGTACTTCGAGTATCATGTATATACACTTTAGATCAAGTACGTACTTTTTTGGAACATTTTAGTAGGTACTTTTTTGGAACATTCCCATATGGAAATAATTTATGTGAAAAACTGTGAATAATAGTAAATAATTGTAAATAACTGTTAATAAGTGTAAATAACAGATAATAACTGTAAATAAGTGTAAATAACAGTAAATAATTCTAAATGATTGTAAATAACTGTTATTTATGTCTCAATTCCCACATTTTTTAACATTTTTCTACAGTTATTTACAGTTATTTACATTTATTTACATTTATTTACAGTTATTAATAGTTATTTACAATTATATCCAAAAATTTTTTCCATATGGGTTGTAGTACGTACTCTTTTAGAAAAGTATGCACTTTTCAAAAAGTACATACTAAAGTAAATAAAAATTAGTCACGTAGCTACAGTATATACTTTTATATGAAGGTCCACACATCGTATAAAAAAGTATGTATGAAAATGTTTTAAGAAGTATATACTTCTATATACAGTGCCGTCCATAAATTCGGGATCACTCAGAGGAAAAAATTGCTGGAGAAAAATCGCAATAACTCGGTAAATATAGGTCGTATAGAAATTCTAAAAAAAACGATTTTAAAGTACTCCTCAAGAGCTTTAAAAACGCTGTATTATATTATTTTAAAAGTTTTTTTATGGTATTAAAAAAATTACTTAAAAATAAACATTTTTTGCCAATTTTTTAAATTTTAGATTCGCTCACACCGTTTTTCGAGTATAAGTTAAAAAAATCTGAAAAAAATATAATTTAAAGTACTCTAAAAGAGCTTTAATTTGCATTTTTTAAACATTTTTTACAATGATTTTTCGTCAAGTTATAAAGCTTTAAAGATAGGCATTTTTGATGTTTTTTTCAGAAAATTGGCCATTTTTCTGCAAAAAACACCAAAAATGCCCAACTTTAAAACTTCATATCTTGACGGAAAATCATTGTAAAAATTTTAAAAAATGCAAATTAAAGCTCTTTTAGAGTACTTTAAATTATATTTTTTTCAGATTTTTTTATCTTATACTCGAAAAACGGTGTGAGCGAATCTAAAATTTAGAAAATTGGCAAAAAATGTTTATTTTTAAGTAATTTTTTTAATACCATAAAAAAACTTTTAAAATAATATAATACAGCGTTTTTAAAGCTCTTGAGGAGTACTTTAAAATCGTTTTTTTTAGAATTTCTATACGACCTATATTTACCGAGTTATTGCGATTTTTCTCCAGCAATTTTTTCCTCTGAGTGATCCCGAATTTATGGACGGCACTGTAAGTAAGTACTTATATTATAATAGGGTACATACTTTTCAAGAAAGTACTCATTTTTAAAATAAAAGTACACTTAAAAATATTTTTAAAAAGTACATACTTTCAAAATAGTAAGTATTGTCTAAGAAAGTGCATATTTAAAAAAATATTATTCATTAAAATATACTTAAAAAATACATACTTTTAATAAAAGTATATACTTTTCAGAACAAGTATCTATTAAAATGTTCTTTTAATTTAAGTTGTATGATCATTCTCAATTTTGTTAAAAATAGTTTTATATTTTTAATAACATTTTACATGGTTCTTATTTGAAACTCTTTTTTTAACAAAGAAATTTTCAATCGATTCTTATACTTAACAAAATAGATGTACAAAATGATTCGTAAGTTATTTTTACTGTGCAATTTCACAATTTTAAAAGTATAAAATAGTCATTAAAATATTATGTTGCGTTGTCGAAATTGTAATAATTGTTATTGCAAGCCACCAAATTTACGTAAGAAATAAATGACCCATCAAATAACGTTATTCAATGACGTCTTTTAATAACGTTATTTCATTAATGTGATTTGATGTAGTACAAATTTGAATGAAAACATTGTGATACATCAAATCACGTCATTATGTCATTTAATAACGTCATTCAATGACGTCTTTTTATAACGTCATGTAATAACGTCATTTGATGACGTCTTTTAATAACGTCATTTAATGACGTCATTAAATGACGTCATTAAATAAAGTCATTTTTTAACAGAGATATTTATGTATCTAAGTCGAACACTCTATTGAATATAACGTAAATAATAACGTATTTTTATAACGTCAACAACAGACATAAGTAAATGATGTTATTGAATGATCTTATAAAGTGTCGTTTTTGTTTTCATTCAAATTTGTGATACATCAAATCACGTTTTTTATCAACGACATTAAATGACGTTATTAAATTGTCGTCTTTAACAAAGAGTGAGACCTCTTTTGTAAAATACTTTGATATCTAACTGAATGACTTCAACCTGACTTGGATTTCGTTGGATATCCAGGAGAATTATCCAGTTGCGCATTAGCCACATGGATTTCTAGTAAGATATCTAGTAAGACATCCAACTGGAAATGTCACAGAGAAAAAAAAACAATTGCGCTTACTAAAGACTTCAGTAAACTTAACCTGAGTACATCAGTAAGAAGGAGTTCAGTAAATTTAACTGAAGTTGATTATACGTTGTTCCAACCGAGCTGACAGTGCAGTAGAATCTTCAGTAGCTGTAACTGAGGAAGCGCCCTTTTAAGGTTACTGAACTGAGTACAGCAAACGCAACGGTTTTTTTCTCTGTGAACTAGATATCCAACTGGGTATCATACTAGAAATCCATCTGGATAATTCTTCTGGGTATCCAACGAAATTGAAGTCAGATTCAAGTCATCTAGTTAAATATCCAGTTAGATATTCGACTATTTTTCTACAACAGGGGCATTTCAATTTTCAGTTGAAAATTATGATGATTAACTTTTGCGGTGAAAAGTAGCACATTTGCCATACTTCGCCGAAAAAAAGCATATTCAAATTGTCCTGCAAAAGATAGCACATCTCAATGTTGTCTTTCGAACAATAATAAATGTTCGCGCCGACTTACGATGACAAAACGGCCAAATGTCCTAGTTTTTGTGGAATATCCCACACAGTATGTAAGGTTGCAGTGCAAGGTTGCTGTAACCTTTTTATGTCCCTTGCACATACCTTGCAGCAATGTTTAATGAAATCTTGCTGTGAAGTTTAAACAATGCATTGTGACAAACTTCCAATGAAAGATTCCGGCAAGGTTGCTATGAAAGGTTCTCGCAAGATTATATTAAACCTTGCAACAAGGTTTCATATAATCTTGCAAGAACCTCTCATAGCAACCTTGGAAAAATCTTTCATTGGAAGTTTGCCACAATGTATTGTTTAAACTTCACAGCAAGATTTCATAAAACATTTCTGCAAGGTATGTACAAGGGACATAAAAAGGTTGCAGCAACCTTTTGTTGAAACCTTGCTGCAAGGTTGCTGCAAGGTTGCAAAGATTGTTGCAAGGTTTTAATGAAAAGTTGCTGTAGCAACCTTGCATTGAAATCTTGCAGCAAAGTTGCAGCATAGTTTCAAATAATCTTTCAAGAACCTTTCATAGCAACCTCGCAGGAATCTTTCATTGAAAGTTTGCCACGATGTATCGTTTAAACTTCACAGGAAGATTTCATAAAACATTTTTGCAAGGTATGTACAAGGGACATAAAAAGGTTACGGCAACCTTTCATTGAAACCTTGCAATAATCTTTGCAACCTTGCAGCAAGGTTTCATGCTGTGTGGGTAAGCTTTTAAAATGTGTTACTTTTTGTTAGAGCTTTCTCAGATGTGCTAGTTTTCGCAGTAAGAAATAAAATGTGATAATCTTTATGAACCTTCGGACAGCCGGGATGACGCCATATGGCGTCATCCCATGATCGGCCCACATATACTATTACTTAAGAAACATTTATACGGAAAATTTCGAGAAAGTTACGCTTTTTTAGTGGAAAAAATGCCGGCTATCCGAAGGTTAAAGTTAAAAAAATGACGTCATTTAATGACGTCATTAAATAACGTCATTTTATGACGTTATAAAATTACGTAATTATTCTTTAATAGGGCAAGATATTTGGGTACCTTAGATGAATTGAACATTCAATACTTAGAAAAGGATGTTTTTCAGCCTAAGCACTCAATGATAATAAGCTGGCGAATGCAGGCACTATACCCAGCAACGGAAAACAATGGTAGTCATGCCAAAAAGTACTTTTTTCAACAAAAATTTTCTTTTCGAAAACGTAATTTTCTCAATCATGACGTTATTTAATAACGTCATAAAATCACGTCATAAAATGACGTTATTACATGACGTCATTTTTCGTCTGAAATAATGACATACCAAATAACGTCATAAAATGACGTCATATAATTACGTTATTTCATGACGTTATAAAAAGATGTTATTATTTCCAATAGGGTAGCCTTCTTGCATTTGTATACAAATGCTTCCACACTAACAGACTGTCTAGCCAAGCAAGTGAAGGAGTGATAACTTATATAAAGAACCACATCCACAGTAAGGAAATCCCTCTAGATACTAACTTAGAAGCAGTTGCTGTCGAATGTTATCTTCCTAACAGAATCTTTATATGCAATGTCTACCTACCAAACAGCCAACAGCTAACATCTGATAGCTTAGCTAAGTTGAAATCACAACTACCAACACCGAATATAGTTATGGGTGACTTTAATGCTCACAATACAAATTGGGGCTCAAAAAACACAGACGGAAGAGGTAAAATAGTGGAAGAGTGGATTAAAGAAGCAAACCTAAACATAGTAAACCTGGGACTTCCCACCCACTTCAACTTCCCTAATGGTACTGAAAGTATCATAGATTTAACAATAGCTATCGCAGACATTACGGAGAATATTGACTGAGAAGTCTGTGACGACCTTCACAATAGTGACCATTATTCTATTCTTATACACATTTGCCTAAGTACGACTATCAGCCATCAAGAAAATAACTCATCATACGAGCCATGGAATTTCAGGAAGGCGGATTGAAATCTATACAAATCTGAAGTTGCCCCGTCAAAAACGTTTAGCTAAAAAAATTAGTTAAAAATATAGCTGAAAGTACAGCTGAAAATATAGCTATATTTAGCTGGAATATAGCTATATTCCACTCGATTTTTTAGGTAAAAATCCAGTTATTTTTTAGGTAAAAATCCAGTTAATATTTTGAGTCTCTTGTAACAGCGGAAAATATAATTGTATTTTCAGCTATATTTTTAACTGGATTTTTAACTGTATTTTTAGCTAATTTTTTGAGCTAATCGTTTTTGATGAGGCGAACAATAGCTGATAATACAGCTAAATTTTCAGCTATATTTTGAGCTGTATTTTTAGCTTAAATTATTTTATAATTTCACGGAATAATAACTCGTTAGTTAATTTCCTGTAAAAAAAAGTTCCAAAAATGAGGTAAACCTCGTAGTGTCAGCTCTCCGAAGATCGAAGAGCTTCTACGTTTTTGGCACAAAGTATCTTGCTCTTTTATACCTATGGCCTCAAAATTTGTTAATGAAATCGTAAAATTTAGAGATCCGCCACCTTGCGACGTAGCATTAATCAATAATTAAAGACAGGTAAGTTCACTTCACGTCGCTAGGTGGCGGATCTCTAAATTTTACGATTTCATTAACAAATTTTGAGGCCATAGGTATAAAAGAGCAAGATACTTTGTGCCAAAACGTAGAAGCTCTTCGATCTTCGGAGAGCTGACACTACGAGGTTTACCTCATTTTTGGAACTTTTTTTTACAGGAAATTAACTAACGAGTTATTATTCCGTGAAATTATAAAATAATTTAAGCTAAAAATACAGCTCAAAATATAGCTGAAAATTTAGCTATATTATCAGCTATTGTTCGCCTCATCAAAAACGATTAGCTCAAAAAATTAGCTAAAAATACAATTAAAAATACAGCTAAAAATACAGCTGAAAATACAGTTATATTTTCCGCTATTACAAGAGACTCAAAATATTAACTGGATTTTTAGCTAAAAAATAACTGGATTTTTATCTAAAAAATCGAGATGAATATAGCTATATTCCAGCTAAATATAGCTATATTTTCAGCTGTATTTTCAGCTATATTTTTAACTAATTTTTTTAGCTAAACGTTTTTGACGGGGTGATAATAACATCCAAAAGTTGAATGATCCTTCGCAACTCACCAACCCAAATATAGACGTATTAATTGACAACCTCAATAACATAATACTCTCCGCTGCTGAAGCTAGCATTCCAAAATACAGTAACAATCCCTCAATTCAAACTCACCTGTCTCACTCATATGGAAGAAAATACAAAGAGTACAAGGCAAACACAAATCAAGATTAATTTCTACTTTGATAGACGAAGACAAGCAAATAATCCATGAAACAACAGACATCGCCAACAAGTTCGCTTCCACCTTTTCACAAAACTCCAGCAGCAGCAACTATAACAAAGAATTTTTAGACTTCAAAAATAATTACAACTCTTCTCAAGAAAAATACGATGACATTCCGAATATTCCTCTACTAAACTCTCCAATAGATTTTAACAAAATAACTCAAATACTCAACAACTGCAAAAACTCCAGTGCTGGTCCAGATTTGATCCACAATATCTTCCTCAAAAATCTTCCTCTCTCGGTTATTCAGTATATCCACAAAATATTTAACATTATCTGGTTACACAATATATTTTTGACTCAGTGAAGACTAGCCACAATAATACCTATCAACAAACCTGGCAAAGATTCTGCTTCTCCTAAAAATTACAGACCAATATTACTGACTTGCAACATTTGCAAACTCATGGAAAAAATAGTACACAAAAAACTAAAAGCCTACCTCGAATCTAAAAATTATTTCTCTCAACTTCAAAGCGGCTTCAGACAAAACAAATCCACCATCGACCACCTTATTTTGTCAGAATCAGAAATTTGCAACGCATTCAGAAAAAACCTACACTTGGCAGCAGTATCACTGGATTTGGAAAAGGCCTACGAAACCATATCGAAAGACCGGGTGATCCACCTTCTCAAAAAACAAATAAGCGGCCATATACTCTCATTCATAGAAAACTTCCTAAAGGACAGGCTCATTCAGGTAAAAGTAAACAATGTATTCTCAGACAGATTAGCTCAAGAAATCGGAGTGCCACAGGGATCGGTAATTAGTGTCACTCTTTTCCTGATAGCTATATATGAGCTTACAACGTGCATTGAAGCCCCAACTAGATTCTGTATACTTGCCGATGATCTCACAATATACACTACAGGAAGGAACTCTCTGATCACCGAAAACATTCTGCAGGACACATTAAATAATATCTTTTCATGGTCTATAACTACCGGCTTTAAATTCTTACCAACTAAAACCAACTATATAATTTTTTCAACCAAACAAGATGACTTCAAGATAACTCTCAATTTAAACAATCAACAGATACGAAAAGTCGAAGAAATTAAAATACTAGGGATCACCTTTGATAGAAAACTAACATGGAAAAACCACATAAAACATTTGAAATACGAAGCCCAAAACAGACTAAAAATAATAAAAACCTTAACAACTAAAACCTGGGGAGCGGACCAGTCCATTCTACTGAACATATACAAAGCCACAGTATTAGCAAAAATGGATTACGGGTGTATCATTTACGGCTCTTCAAAACACGCAAACTCTTTGGAACCTATCCACAATAAAGGTATCAAGATCGGTCTAGGAGCTTACCATACCAGCCCTACCACCAGCTTACTGGCAGAGAGTAATATGACTCCACTAAGCTACAGAAGAATCAAATTGATGGCTAAGTACGCTTGCAAAATATCCTCACTACCAGACAACTTAGACTACTCCATCTCATTCGAAAACGAAGACGTGGCCCTTCAACACTTCATTAGTGGACCTACTCCATTTACAAACAGACTTCAGAATACCTTAAGAGGAAGCCGTATAGCTCTGTCCTTATCTAATCTAAATTTTCGTTATTATTAATAAATTAAATATTGTTATACAGAAGTAAGGGTATAGCCCAATAAATTTCAGGACGAGTAAACGATCCCATTCTATAAAAAAATATAAAAATTTCATTAGTTTTCGAGTGAGGTCTGAAACGGAAAAACAGTTATCAAGTTCAATTATTTTTCCGTTTCAGACGTCACTCAAAAACTAATAAAAGTTTCATACTTTTTCATAGAGTAGGATCGTTTGCTCGTCCTGAAATCTATTGGGCTATGCCCTTACTTTTGTATAACAATATTTAATTTATTAATAACAACGAAAATTTAGATTAGACAAGGACAGAGCTATACGGCCGCCTCTTAATAGATGCCAACATAACTATTCCAGAAATCATTACACAAACATATAAGCCACACCCCATAGACATACTATAAACCATTCACACAAATCAAAATAATGAAACAGAAGTAACCGAATTCAATGTCATCTTTACATGCTGTTACAATTCGAACAATATAAAAGGTATTTCAATAATGTCCAAAGACAACAATATACAGTTTTCTATTCCACATTCATACTTAATAGAATTCGCTAACTATTGGGCATTAATAAAAGCCACAGAAATAATAGAAAGCTCAGAAAACACAGACTGGAAAATATTTACAAACTCGGGTCACCTCATCAATAATATTAACAAGCTTTACTCTACCAACACCTTAGTAAATCAAATTCAAAACAAAATAATTCAACTAAGCAACAAACAAATAGAAATCACGAGATACTCAATAGATGATAACATCATTTTTGTTCAGCAAATACTTCAAACAACCACCAAAACTATTCAGTCAAACAACCAGACACCAAGCCTCCCATTACCATCAAGAATAGCAGCTAATATGATTTAGAAATCAATAATTGACCTCTGGAACAACAGCTGGAAAAACAGCAAACACACATACCTTCACACCATAAGAGACGACATCTACACTAAAAGCCCCACACATAACGTCAATAGAAAAGAACAAACAATTATCACAAGAATCAACATAAGCCATAGCAAACTCACTCACTCCTACCTACTCAACAAAGAACAAAAAAAATATGTAACCTATGCAATATCCCTTTTAGGCCAGTCAAAATAAGGTTTTGTTCTGCCAAAATTAGTAACTGGCAACGACCAATGATAGTCCGTAGATGTTTACTTATATGTTTTAGACTAGCAACTATGATTTATTAATTAGTTATTAACAAATTAGTGCAAAAAAACGCGTTTTTTTTGTTTTTCGCTAATAGAACGAAAACTATTTGATGAATTATTATGGTGTCGATAGAAAAGTTGTGGAGAATTGAATTATCAACAAAACGAGAGGTCGAACGATCCGATCGGTTTATTAGAACCGAAGAAAATTCGGAAAAACCGGAAAATTTTTCATTTTTTAAAAAAATTTATAACTTTGTTGTTTATTAATATTAAGAGCTGAAATTTGGCATAGAAGTAGATAATTATATCTCCTTTTAACATGCCAAAGGCAGATACTATCGGATAATTAGTTTCTGTGCAATTGCAATTTTTCTTTTTTTTTCGGTATTCCTCCCTTCTTTATGTTACCGATTGAGAACATCGTTCATACATTTGTAAAAAGATTTTGAAAACTAGAAACAATATACTATCGAACGTATATTCTGAGTTTTCATTAAAATTGTGTAAAAAGGGTGAAATATGCACTCGAACATCAACGCAAACGGTCTAGTGTGCGGTACACAGCAAAAAGTGGGGATGGAGGAGAAACTGTAAAATATCTTTAGATTTCATTATTCGTGAAATCTGAATAGGAAATCAGATTCGTCGGTTAAAAATATCCTAATTAAAAAAAAACACTTTAATATAAGTGCATTAATCGCCAAAAACGAGCCATTAAAAAAATCCATGGAACATTCAATCTGCATCTGCCCAAACTTCACCACTGCAAGACAACATCATAAAATAACCGGAAACATCAAGACATTACTCAACTTACAAGAAAATGTTGAAAAAGTGTTAAAGATTCTAGAATCAATCAATATGTGTAATTCAATTTAAGTAGTTAAGATATTTTATTCAAATGAACTCTCGTTCTATACAACTGTTATAATGTATTATTGTACCATTCTATATAATCTTCAAACATATATATTTGTATAAAATTATGATTATATTTCGCTAATAACCTAGTTGTTGATGCGACATTAAATAAATAAATGAAAAAAATATATACAGGGTGGGCCAAAAGTACCGGAACGGCGAAATAACTCTGCGGGATTATATTTTAGGTAAATACATATCCGGACGTAAAATTTTCCGCTCTTTTCATTTCTGAGGTAAAAATTATGGGTTCCCATTTAAAGAAATTAACTTGACCTTGAAATGACATTCAAGGTTATGATCAAGGTCATGGTCATTATCACCGTCAAATAGCCAAGAAAATATCCTCTATCTTTTGTTTTAAGCTTTTTCTCCTAAAACACAATCCCGCAGAGTTATTTCGCCGTTCCGGTACTTTTGGCCCACTTTTATATATATTAAATGAGTAATCATTTCATTTGATGAACAGTTAAATAAATTTATATATTTATAATTGTATAACATAATCTATTAAATTAAAGTTTCATTCAGTTATTATTCAGATAATAAAGTACTTAAATTAATTTCATGAAAATACATTTTTATTTAAAAAATTACTTGTAAACAATTCTTTATAAATAACATTCATGTAACCATAATAACATTATAATATGCACGTGTGTTCATATTCATATATATTTAGCCTTTTTTATTTTATCAATATCTTTTCGAATTCATAAATTAAACAAATATTATGACTTGTCCACACTAAAGCTATATTATTACAATAATTTTTGTGAAAATAAAAAATCATTTGGACTTGTTATTTTTTTATGAGCTTGGATTGAAAATTAGATATCAAACTCGACAAACCTAACCTTAAAATAAAATACATTGAAAGTGTTTATTATAGCTTTGTATGTATAATATTTTGGTGAATTTCTTGAGTTGCCCGCACTAGAGTTTAATCTTACAAATTTTTTCTTTGTAGCAAAAAAACGCGATTAAACGCATCGTTTATTTATAAGATAAGATTGGAAATATTATTAGAAAGCGGGCAGCTTCGTCATGCTCTTAAGAATTGAATGTATTAATAATGCTTTCATCAAAGCACTAATATTTTTATTAAGAGAAACATATAAATTTTTAGAATATACCTAATGACCTTATTTGAAAAATTATTATATAATATGAAAATATTCTTTTTAGTATCTTTTTAACATTCATTTTATAAAAGACAATCTTAAATAGTTATTTTTTTAGTATTAATTTTTTTTAATAATCAATTATAGACATAGGAAAATAAATAAAATATGGATAAATTTTTCTAATTATGTCTATAATTATTAATTCATATTTATGATCTGTCTAGATAGAAGTAGAATTTCCCATAAAAAAGTAAACATTTCAAAGAAAATTTACTTATGATTTGCAAGACATTTTTTAAGAATGCGGGAAATAAATAATATTCTTTATTACTCTAAAATTTGTATTAAATGTAATAATTTAAAATTACAATTATTCTATAAGGTTGGATTTGTTGTTAAAGTTACATTATATTTAACTTTAAATAATACATACTTATAAAATTTACATAATATTTTAAATGAATTATGAAAATGATGATCACATATTTAATATTATATTAAACTATGAATAATAAGTTTACATAATTGTTATATTTTTTTATATAATAGAATTTTAACTTTAATAATTAGCTTTATCCCTAGCAGAAAAAATAAATAAAACATTCAGAATAATTTTAAATAATTCTAATCATCATCATCATCATCATCATCATCATCATCATCATCATCATCATCATCATCATCATCATCATCGTCGTCGTCGTCGTCGTCGTCGTCGTCGTCGTCGTCGTCGTCGTCGTCGTCGTCGTCGTAATCAAAGATTATTTGTTTATAATTTCAAAAGGTTTATCTTTTAAATGACCTGTTTTTTCCTGATATTTCACCTACAGAGGTGTTGTTAAGAGCTCTTTTTTTTGGATTTTTTGCTTTTCCCTTAATTGCAGAAATTTCGTCTGGATTTTTGTTGTCATGACTATAGTTGTCGATGTAGAACTAGATGATACTTTTCTTATGCCTGAGGACAGGAGCATGTCGGTCGACTGATAAGATTTCGACTCAACCTATAAAGTTGTTGGAGCTTGTTAATTTATATTGGCTGATTCGTTTTCTTGTTGTTGCGATGATTTACTCGTTACTTTTTCTATAGGTAGAACTTCAGTGGGCTATTTATCGTTACTCGTACTCTCGGAATCTTTATCTCTTTGAGTGTTTACGATTGAGTTATCTAAATTGGTGAGTGAATTCAAGTTTTGAGAATTTTCCATTGCTTGACTAATATCAATTTGAGCTGAAGGACAATGCTTAGCTAAGTGGCCTTCCAGCTTGCATAAAAAGAACTTTAAAAAATTAATGCTTGGATAAACAAAATATGTGATGACTCGTAGATGATTTTTATATATTCAGAAAGCTTGTCTATGTCGGAATGTTCTACATAAGTTTGTCTTTTGTTACTTAGAACATGCTCGTATCCTTTTTTCGCAATGGTAGCCGTCAACGTAGAAATTGGAGCACAGCGTATAACGAATCTAAAGCATCCTTAATGATAACAAGAGAGATTACTGGGGCATCGTTTGATATAATAATTTTTTGCTGTTTAGAAATCAAAGGTCTTACCAGAAGTATTTTATCGCCTATTTTCAAATTCTGGTATTTACTGGTGAAATCTTCTGTAAGTTCCTTGCTGAAGAGATATAAACAAACACGTTGATTCAAAACTCTAGAAGAATTAAGGACAACAACAGTTATTCTGTAAGATTTATTCCTTTATTACAATGTATAACTAAGCCTTGATTCCTTACTGAAAATTGATCTTTTTGAGTAACTGCACTATAAATTTTATTTTTTGGACTTTTAATGAAATTTGGATTGACACTAGGGTTTTGGAAACTACTATAAGAAAGTGCATTTTGAGAAAATGCACTTAGAGAAATAGCATTTTGGGAAAATGCACTTAGAGAAACAGCATTTTGGGAAAATGCTATTTCTCCAAGTTCATATTCTTTATATATCTATATAAATAAATGACTATGTGGACAAAGTTCGAATTTCATCTTACACTAGTCACTTATACCAACATGTAAACAATCAGAGCGACTATACAAATAACCTCTCTCGTCGAAGATTCGAAGAGAACCTGTCTAATGTTTTCTAGAACTTTACAGAAACTTTGTTGGAACATTTTGTATAAGGTTTCTTACAATATTTCGTTAAATATGCCTGAAATCTTGTTCAAAACCTTATAGCAACCTTTCATGAAAGGTTTTCACAAGTTTTCTTGAAATATTTCATGAAATCTTACAGAAGCCTTGCTATAACCTTCCACAAACATACCCTGGTAACACAATCTGACGCAATCGCGAGTGCGCAGAACATGCTTCGTATGCTTCAGCATTCTTTTGTAGTTCTGCAGTCAGAAGCATGCAGCAGCTACTTCGCAGCAGCTTAGCAGCAGACTTACGACAGGTAGATTGCGGTTTAAAGAAGTGTATATTGCACGCGCGCTTACAGTAGAATTGCGGCAGACTTACGAAGGTAAGCATGCAGCAGCTTCTTCGCAGCAGCTTAGCAGCAGACTTACGACAGATAGATTGCGGTTTAAAGAAGTGTAGATTGCACGCGCGCTTACAGTAGAATTGCGGCATACTTACGAAGGTAAGCATGCAGCAGCTACTTCGCAGCAGCTTAGCAGCAGACTTACGACAGGTAGATTGCGGTTTAAAGAAGTGTATATTGCACGCGCGCTTACAGTAGAATTGCGGCATACTTACGAAGGTAAGCATGCAGCAGCTTCTTCGCAGCAGCTTAGCAGCAGACTTACGACAGATATATTGCGGTTTAAAGAAGTGTAGATTGCACGCGCGCTTACAGTAGAATTGCGGCATACTTACGAAGGTAAGCATGCAGCAGCTTAGCAGCAGACTTACGACAGGTATATTGCGGTTTAAAGAAGTGTAGACTGTACGCGCGCTTACAGTAGAATTGCGGCATACTTACGAATGTAAGCATGCAGCAGCTACTTCGCAGCAGCTTAGCAGCAGACTTACGACAGGTAGATTGCGGTTTAAAGAAGTGTATATTGCACGTTCGCTTACAGTAGAATTGCGGCATACTTATGAAGGTGAGCATGCAGCAGCTACTTCGCAGCAGCTTTGCAGCTGACTTACGGTGCCGTTTAGAGAATGGTGTAGTGTGCACGTGCTTGCAATGGAATTGCAGCATACTTACCAAGTCTACGTGAAGCATATACTTTCCAGCAGATTCACAGCATATACTTACGAAGGTAGCTCAGAGCAGATACTTCGCAGCAGCATTGGAGCGAAGTGGTAACATATACAGTGCAAATAGAAGATGGAGTAAAGCATGCGTTTTTGTAAAAAAATTTCAGCATCGTATGAAAATTTTTTTATTACTTAGTAGACAAACAGCGTTAACATTGCTATTAATATAAGAATGTATTGGAAATCTGTCTTCATAACGTTATTTTACGTTTATATATAAGTTTGTTTAATATTATTGACAATATTATATAATTTTTTATATATATGTAGTATAACGTCCTTATTTATTATAAATATATTATTTTGTCTGATAAAACGATGTTCAATGGCCATCCTACTAACATTTAGGTATTATAAAAACAAAATTATTTCCACATATTAAACAAAAATTGTATTTAATTAATAATTTTTATTCAATTTCATTCCAAATAACAAATTTTGTAGAACGATAAGAATCACATTTTAATGAATTACATTTTCTTATTAGAAACTAAATGAAATTATTCCTTCTTTTCATTTTGATATAAGCTTTTGGAATACTTAATAATTCTGTATTTTTTTTTATCGATAATATAATATTTTTTTGGACTTCAATATAAAGTATTTTCAATACGCATTTTATGAACATGATATACGTAGCATTTTTATACGTAGTAAACGGAATAAAACAGACTAATTTTCACCCACTGAATGTTTATAATATATTTTTCTAACGATTTAAATTCTGGAATTTTTAAATTATGTATTGTGCGAAAAAGAGATAAAAGTTTATTCATTTGGTTAAAAAAAGGAAAAAAATAAGATAAATTCATGTACATCAAGGTTATGAGTATTGAGGAATGAGTCTCGACTATACATTTCAGCTTAAATCTTGGTCAAAAGAAACGTATACGGTTGTATTAGAAACAGTAAAAAAACTTTCTTTTGGAACATTTAAAGAAGCTCCTAGATATAGATAAAAGTAAATTGAAAATATAGTTTATGGGAGAGGAATTGCATGTTGCAGTGGTAATTTGCTTACGTCAATTTTTTTTCACAGTTTATATAAAATCAAATTGTTCACCACAAGTAATCTGCTGCAGACCGCTTGCGAAATTCCATGGCAATTCTTGTGCACGCGAAAGTCATGAGAGGGTCTCGTTAAGTGCACTTGTAATTACGTAAAACTCCTTAATTCTGCTGCGCAGCACTTAATGTTAGTAAACTTTTGCACTTCTAGTGCAATTCTGTCGAACGCGCAAGTGCTCGCAATTATTCTTTTGATATTGCAATTTCAATCTTGCAATTTCATCGCAATTCTACCGCAAGTCATCTGCTGCAGACGGCTTGTGCAATTCCATTGCAATTCTTGTGCACGCGGAAGTGATGAGAGGGTCTCGTTAAGTGAACTTGTAATTACGTAAAACTCCTTAATTCTGCTGCGCAGCACTTAATGTTAGTAAACTTTTGCACTTCTGGTGCAATTCTGTCGAACGCGCAAGTGCTCGCAATTATCCTTTTGATATTGCAATTTCAATCTTGTAATTTCATCGCAATTCTACCACAAGTCATCTGCTGCAGACGGCTTGTGCAATTCCATTGCAATTCTTGTGCACGCGGAAGTGATGAGAGGGTCTCGTTAAGTGCACTTGTAATTACGTAAAGCTCCTTAATTCTGCTGCGCAGCACTTAATGTTAGTAAACTTTTGCACTTCTGGTGCAATTCTGTCGAACGCGCAAGTGCTCGCAATTATCCTTTTGATATTGCAATTTTAATCTTGCAATTTCATCGCAATTCTGCTGAGCGTCACCTAACGTAATTACACATCAGCAGAAATATAGCAGAAATCGGAAGCATATGACGTATGGTCTGATGTAATTTCACTGACGGTCAAGTCAATTGCGTCAGAATTGCGTCAGAATTGCAAATTTTTTTTTACCAGGGTAGAATTATTATAGATATGTTTTCAGTGCATGCGCGTCTGAAGTTGAAAGACAGAAACAGAAAAGGCCCTCTTATCTTTGTTCTCTTTCTAATGATGTGACGTTATTTTCGCGAACTCGCCTACTCTATCTAAAATAATTCTATGTCCATAAAATGTTTTTTGCAATATTTCGTGGAGTTTTTCTGAATTCATGCCGAAAAAACAATTCAAGGTGCCACTATTACTTAAGTAAGGTCCTTCACATACTAAAGGAATAAGGTTCGAATTCATAGATCCGACTTAAGTATCAATTATATCAACCGTCTCATTTTCTTATCATAAGAGGAACAAAAATTAAAACCACATTCTGTCTTTGCCTCTCTCCAAGGTCCTTCACGTGCTAAAAGAATAAGGTTCAAATTTATAAATCCAATTCAAGGAACGGTTGCACCATCTGTATTTTCCTCATTATGAGAAAGACAAAGATGGAATGAGGTTGGAGTAAAAATCGTTACTTGTGTTGGGTCTATGAATTCGAGTCTAAGTCGCGAGAAATAAGAAAATACATTGTATATCTCAGAATAAGAAAATACATTGTATATCAGTATATCTCTATATGTAAGAGATAAGAGGAAATAAGTTGTTTATTTCTTTCATTCCTTGCTTATATAGATATATTAATAATGTATTTTTTTATTCCTCACAACTTATTCCATTAGCGTGTGAAAGGTCTTAGATTTATAAATTCGAATCTAAGTTTGTTACAATCGCTGCCGAGCAGACTGCACGTAATTACAGTGCGTTACAATATAGTTGATCGCGTTACGGTGTGAGAGTCCAACGAGGTATGTTCTATCTCTCTCGCTTATAGCTAATTGTATGCTGGGCAAGAGAAATATCATGTACCTCTTTAGCCTTTTATCGTGTAATGCGAATAGTTCACTGAATGCTTACTTTAGTATTATAAGCTCCAACATCTTACTAAGGTACCCGGACAAAAAAATCCAGTTGGGAAATCCAGTTGTATTTCCTAAGTGGGATATTTAACTGGGGAAGACTGGGTTCGAGCCGGATTTTAATGGATCATCCAGTTGGAATCCTGCTTCAAAGTATATGGAAAGGTAAAAAGAAATCCACTTAATAATTTATACGAAACCAAGGTATAGCACGGAAATCTGTGTAAAAATCTAACTTGAAGCTACTGGAAGTATCATATAGGAAAAAATAGAATTCCAACTGAATAATCCATTAAAATCCAGCTCGAATCCAGTCTTCCCCAGCTAGATCTACACTTTGGAAATCCAACTGGATTCCCCAACTGAATTTTTTGTACGGGTAGGATGTATATGGAAGTACCTAACCACAATCCATGAGTTATTTGTGAGTGCGTCTTTTTCTGGAGCGGCCACTCACTCTTCTTCGTGCTAAAATCTTCGCAAACGCACAAATGTTTACACTAGTTAAATAACAGTACGCAAATATATGTGTGAGCTTCAGCTATATTCACTTGCTACATACAATAATTATAGACGCTTATAGAAGCGTGCTCTTAAATGGGAAATTGCTGTCAAAAATAAGTAATCCCGTTACCCAGCCATTGGGAGGCTTCACCAAATTTCAGTGTATTTTTATATGTATGTATATTATATATAAATAGCACATTTTTTATATATATAGAAACAAACGATGTTAAAGTGTTATTCAGGTTTTCGGACGACAAACTTAACCCAGAAAAATCATTTCATAAATGTCTATCTTCTTTGCTACACTGAAAAATAAATGGTGATGTAGCTGAACTACCGGTAGTCGAACCACGCTCTCTTAAGTTCGTATGCACCAACGAAGATAGACGCTTATAGAAGCGTACTTCTGGGTTAAATTTTTCGTCCGATACGCTGGGTAACACTTTAACATTGTTTGTATATCTATACATATAAAAAATTTGATATATATAGATATAAAAATACATGGGATCTAGTGGCGCCCTCAGTAGCTGGGTAACTCATTTTTGGCAGAAATTTCCCATTTAAGAGTACGCTTCTATAAGCGTCTATCTTCGTTGTATGCACGGAGTCTCGCTGCAAGAGAACAGTAGCGCCTCTGTGGCAAAAGAGCTTCACTTCACATCGGAGAGACGCGAGTGGGAACTGAGAAGCCCCGCAAAAAGAACGGTTAGCTTCTTTTGTGGGGCATCACACTCACTGCCAGAGAAAAGATTTGCATGCTTACTGTTTGGTAAAGCATATTCTTATAATATTTTTCGACCTTCCCTTCCTTCCCTTAGGCCGCGATCACATGGTGCAGAATAGACATGCAGAATAGAGCTTGCGTAATAGAAATAACCAATGAGAAGAAATTTAGAAAGTGGCAGAATAGCTCTCATTGGTTATTTCTATTACGCAAGCTCTATTCTGCGTATCTATTCTGCACCATGTGATCGCGGCCTTAGGAAGAACTTAATTATCAAGTTATTAACTTGTGGAAATATTAAAAATAAAATAAATTAAAAACTTTTACCGATTTTTTAGATAAATTAATAAATTTGATTTATTACTAAAAATGTATGAAATTCCGCAAAACATCCTGCAGGACATCCTACAGGACTTTAGCACAAAATGCATACAGGATGTCCTACAGGATTTTTTCATAAGGGAAGTAATGGTTTTATCAATTGTCTTTTTTCCTTATCATGAAAAAGACGAGGACAGAATGAGGTTTGAGTAACAATGGTTACTTGAGTTGGGTCTATGAATTCGTGCCGAAGGATTTTGCAGAAGAAAGCGAGTGACCGTTTTTAAAAACATAGAACACATACACGAACAGCTCGTTAGTGGTGGTTAGGCGCTTCCGTATCCGTTAAGTATAAGCTTGAATTTACAGTCCAAATTCAATCCTCAAACATCATACTATGGCTCGAATTCATAAACGTGACTTGAATGTTGAGTATAACTTGAAGTATCATCTGTCTTTTTTTTATTATGAGAAAGACAAAGACATATGATAATTTGAGTTATACTCAATACTTCAGTCATGTCTATGAATTTGAGTTTTTCTTACTCCTTTATCATAGAAAAAATAAGGACAAATGATGTTCGAGGATTGAGGTTGGAATTCATAAACCTAACTCAAGCAACGTCTTAACTCAAGTAACACCGTTGCTTGAGTTAAGATGTTGCTTGAGTAAGGTCTATAAATTCCAACCTGAGTGCAGTGTGGCTGGATCGGACGGAGAACTCGCGCTTGCGCAGTGGGAATTCTGCGCTCATTGGGTAACTGTGCAGCACGAGCTTCGAAAAGACGTAGAGAGATTACGACGATGCAATTTTAAGCATTGCGCTAAAAGTCTAGTACCTGCGCTTCACCACTACGAGGCGTCGCTCCCGCAACGAGAATAGCGAGCCTCAGGGCTTATAAGAGCTTATAGATTACTTTATTTTCATTAGTTTCGTGTAACCTGTTAAATATGTTTCTTATACTCGTGACAAGTATATATGAGAGAGGGGGAAGTTACTAAAAGTTGTCTGTCTCTTTCTACTAAGCGTCTCTTTTGTAGGGTTTGCGCACTCTTTAGTCAGTCGAGCTTTAGACATAAGCAAAGATAGTACGATGCACCTCACTTCTCTTTTGTTATATATTAATTAAGGGAACGCTGTATCTTTCTATCCTTTTCTAATTGAAAAATGCAATTTTTTGGAAAATCTAGTGACTATTGATAGAAATTAAGACTTGTCCGCTACTTGTTTAGTACAAATGGATATTTTCTCTGATGAGGACCAATTAATTTTGTTGCTTTTTTTCAAGTAAAATTTGACGTACTTAAATAACGTATTCTCTAGCATAACTTAGGATTTTTTAAGTATGTCAAACTTTACTCAAAAAAAAAGTAACAAAATTAATTGGTCCTCATCAGAGAAAATATGGCTTTTTACTAAACAAGTAGCGGACAAGTCTTAATTTCTATCAATAATCACTAGATTTTCAAAAAACTTACATTTTTCAATTAGAAAAGGATAGAGAGATACTGCGTCCTCTTAATAAATAGTTCAAATCCTATCGCCTGAATCAAGTCTTTCTTTATTGAATTCCTTTATTAATCCACAAAGTACACAAAACATTTATAACAATTAACAACAGGTTATGTGCCCAGACACGTGCGAGTGTACTAAGTGAATTATAAAAGAAAGTGTAATCGTTACAAAATTAAAAGAACTGTCGTGAAAAGTTGTTTAAGTCAGTGAACAAAATGTCGGGTGAAATTTCAGTAAGAAACCTAAGTTTAATGGGAAGAATATTCAACATTGGAAATTTCAACTTAGGACAGCTTTTATAGCGTACGATTTGTTAGACATTGTCACAGGCACGCTTGTTAAACCGGTAAATCTAAATAGTGAGGAAGGTAAAGCATGGATAAAAGACGATAGCAAAGCGATGCTTTTAATCTCGTCAGCAGTAGAATCTGTGCAAATGGAACCGTTGCTAATGTGTGTAAGTGCTAAGGAAATGTGGGATAAGCTCGCAAGAGTACACGAGCAACATTCTGAAACACTTAAGTTGTTGCTAATGCAAAGGTTTCACGAAAATAGAATGAATCCTACAGATGCAGTTATACAGCACATTTCTAAAGTACAAAATTTAGCAACTCAGCTTTTAGATAAAAGAGAATATTCCAGAGACTTTAATCATATCAAAAATCTTAGCTTCGTTACCTTCAAAATTCAAGCATTTTCGTAGCGCTTGGAGTAGTGTTGAGCCAAACAGGCAAACAATAGATTTATTAACGTCGCGTTTAATGGAAGAAGAAACCTATTTGAACGAAGATAACAAAGAAGGCAGTGAAGCGACCGTGTTAACGGTAATTTCAAATAAAGTAAAAGGTGTATCTATTTCTACAAAACCGTCAAGGACAAAGCACATAAATATAAGAAAGGGAATATAGTGTGTTATGTTTGTCAAGTGAAAGAACACTATGCCCGTGAGTGTCCAGTACGTAAACAAAGCCACTTAATTACAGAGTATAAGTCAAATAACGATTGTGCATTAATAGCCTTTAAGAAATTAAAAAATAAATCATAAGCCAAATAATTTTATTCGAAACTGTGTGTTTTGGGAGCCTAATGAAAAGCAGAAGAAGGAGCTTCTAGAAGTTAATCAAAAAGATTTCTGGTTTACCGACGTGGAGCTTCTGCTCATATTAGCTTTAGAAAATATTAGTTTTTTAATTTTCGACAAAGAAGAGATGGCAGCACAATAGTACTTGGAGATGATCGCGAATGCGCTATTAAAGGTGAAGGTACTACAAATGTAGAGAGGTTAATTGATGGCGAATGGAAAGCGGCACATATCGATAACGTTTTGTACGTTCCAAGCATGGGTAACAACTTATATTCTGTTGGACTAAGCACGCTACAAGGTATAAGCTTATGGTTTCAAGGCAGCTTCGTAAGTCTTATTCGAAATGATGAGGTTATAGCAACAGGTATTAAACAAGATAACCGCATATATCGAATGTTTATTCGTGTTAAGTACACTGAAAGTAATACAGCGAACTACGCTGCAGAAGATATAAAGACATGGCATGATAGGTTATGTCATATAAATGTAAGAACATTGAAAGATCTGGAATCTAAACAATTAGTAAATGGACTTCAACTTAAAGGAAGCGACAAATTTTTTTGTGAGAGCTGTCAGTTTGGAAAATCCCATAGACTTCCTTTTAAGAAAGAAGTAGTAAGACACACTAAACCAGGTGAAATGTTTCACAATGACCTGTGTGGTCCAATGCCTGTCACATCATTAGAGAGCACGATTCTTCTTAACGTTCAAAGATGATGCAACAGGATTTAGGTAAATATATTTTTTAAAACAAAAAACAGATGTGTTTGATTATTTTGTTACGTTTGAACGTGAAATCCATAACAAGTTTGGTAGAACGATGAAAACACTTCGTTCTGACAATGGCAAAAAGTATGTTAACGAGATGCTCTCTGGTTATTTAAAATCCAAAGGCATCAAACATGAATGCACTGCACCTTATACACCAGAACAGAATGGCAAAGCTGAAAGAGACAACCGTACAATTGTAGAGTGTGTTCGAACTATGCTAGAAGCAAAAAGGTTACCAAAGTATCTTTAGGCGGAAGCTGCAAATGCAGCTGTTTATTTGTTAAACAGAGTGTCATTGTCAAGCTCAAGTGATGTCAAAATTGCCTATGAAATATGGATGAAGAAAAAGCCTGATTCAAAACATGTAAAAATATTTGGCTCAGTTGCCTATAAACATGTACCTAAGCAACTAACCAAGAAGCTCGATCCAAGAGCCATTAACTGTCTCGAGAGATGTAATTTTCAATGAAAGTTATGAAGGAATAAGTGACATCGAGCAGGATTCTGAAGATGAAGTATTCCTGCTACCTTCTAGCAACCAAAAAGAAAAATCAACGAAGAAGTTGCTCCTGATGAATTGTCTGAACTAGAATAGGAACAAGTTGAAGCAGAAGCAGAGGCACGATTGTCACCAGCTCCCAGATTGCTAAGATATAGATCACTTATTAAAACTCCAACAAAGTATAGTGTAAATTTTGCTTCTTATCATGTACCCAATAATTTTACAGAAGCTGTACATGGTCCGGATGCTAAGAATTGGCAAGAAGCAATTAGTAAAGAGCTGTAAGCTCACAAAATAAACAATATATGGAGTATAATACCTAGGACATCAGATATGAATACACTGGACTCCAAATGGGTTTTCAAGATTATAAAAGCAATAAGCAATGGCCTACCAAGATTTAAAGCACGACTATGTGCCAGAGGTTTTATGCAAAAACAAGGCATTAACTATACAGAAACATTCTCACCAGTTATTCGCTACGACTTGTTAAGAGTTTTTCTAGCATATGTTGCACAGAAAGATTCGGAACTTGCTTCGTTTGATGCATGTACAGCATTCCTCTACGGCGAGTTAGAAGAAAAGGTCTACATGGAAGTTCCTCAAGGTGTACAAGTCAAAAGTGAAAGTGAGAATGTACATTATACGGTTTAAAACAAGCACCACGGTGCTGGAATTTGAAATTTAAACAATTCTTAAGTGAATTTAAATTTAAAGAGTGTGAGGCGGATGAATGTATGTTTGTAGGCATTTATAAAGGTCATAAGGTATATTTAGCTCTCTTTGTCGATGATGGTCTACTAGCATGTGAATCAAAAGATGTATTAAAAATCATATTAAATGAATCAAGTAAAGAATATAATATAACTATTAGTGATGCTAGTCGTTTTCTCGGTATACAAATAAGTAGAAATCGAACAAAGAAAAGTATATTTTAAGTCAAAGCATGTATATTAAAGAAATTATTGAAAAGTTTGGTATGAGTGAGGCTAAAATTTTGTCAGTACCTTTTGATCCTAATGTAAATCTGCAACCGGCAGATCAGGATAAAAATAATAAATGTATAGCACCTTATCATGAAGCAATTGGATCATTAATGTTTGTAGCTATAGTATCCAGACCAGATTGGATTAACAAATATTTATTATATTTATTCAGTTAACAAATTAAGTCAATTTTTTAATAATTTTGATGCGAATCATTGGAATGCTGTAAGGCGTGTTTTTGCATATCTGTTAGGATCTATCGATATAGGTGTAAAGTACAAAAATGTAAACTATTGTAAAATTGTAGGTTATTTAGATGCTAAATTTTCGAGTGATCTTGAAACTAGGAGATCTGCAACTGGGTATGTATTCTGTATGAGTGGTTGAGCACAACAGAGGCTGAGTATGTAGCAGCAACTTCAGCTACAAAGGAAGCATCCCGATCGGAAAGATATCGTGGCTAGCCAAGATGGCATACAAGGCCCTCTATAGGCCGCCAGGCGTGGCCCACGCTGATTTTGTAACGGGGGTAACACACGGCGCAAGCAGGGCCCAGCCTTTTTACGTTGATATGCGCATGCGTCGACACAAACTATACATTGCTTTTTTCCTAACCAAAATTTAACTTTGTATAGTTTATGCTATATATAGATATAGATTTACTGCAGAGAAGACGTTGCCTTCCAAGGGCCTCGCTAGCACCCCGTTACACAGCGCCATCCTTCACTACGGTTTGCCTAGAGAGGGCCCTGTTAGGCTTTCTTGGCAACTAGTTGGGGCCAAGCCGGCGCCCTGTTATCATTTCCGATCGGGATGTTGGCTAAGAAAATTAATAAATGCTATCGGTTGTCAATGTGTTGATTGTATAGATTTGTTAGTAGATAATTAAAGTTCAATTAAACTAGCTAAAAATCCAGAGTATCATAAAAGAACTAAACACATTGATATATGATACCATTTTCTTAGAGAAAAATGTATGAATAGAGAGATCTCGATTAGCTACATAAAGTCAGAGTGTCAAAAAGCAGATATATTCACGAAAGCTTTACCGGGAGATCGTTTTCTAAGTATGCGTGAGAGCTTGGGATTAGTGAGATCAGATAAATTTGTAATAAGTATCTCATAAGTATAGAAATGGCTGAAGTGTTAAATATGTATCTTATACCCATGACAAGTATATATGAGAGAGGGGGAGGTTACTAAAAGTTGTCCGTCTCTTTCTACTAAGCGTCTCTTTCGTAGGGTTTGCGCACTCTTTAGTCAGTCGAGCTTTAGGCGTAAGCAAAGATAGTACGATACACCTCGCTTCTCTTTTGTTATATATTAATTAATAAATAAATCAAATTCCATTGCCTGAATCCAGTCTTTATTTATTGAATTTCTTTATTAATCCACAAAGTACAAAAAACATTTATAACAATTAACAACATAACCGATACCGTTCGAAATTATTAATGATAAGTTTATTAAAAACCACGTTACCAGTAAATATAAATACCGACCGATAGAGAGAGAAATAATTAAATCTTAGTTTGCTCTGATTATTCAATTTGTGCGCGGTCGTTTCCGGCCTTTTTCCAAGTTTATTGATTAACTAACCTTGTATTAGTTTTAAGTTTTACTCAATAAATGCAAAGAATATTTATTGTCAAAAATATAAAATGCACGACTCATACTCGTTTACCAGTTCTGCTTTACCTTTCCTGTAAATCCACCCCGTCGTTTATCACTTTAGTTTTAAGTTTAGTTATTTCATTAATTTAATTAAATACAATAATAATTTTCCTTTCATCTTTTACAGTTCAATTAAAGCTTATATTATTCTTTACTTTTTGTTCGTAAATTCATTTATTACATCACTTTAATTTTATTTTTCTCTTTTAATTCTTTCATTTATAATATTAAATTCAGTTTAGTTTATAAGTTCTAAAAGTTGGCTTATTCGGTTGATTTAATTTTTAGATTAAAATTAATTATTGATAGCTTTGACGTTTTAGATAACTTATAGCTAATTTTAGATATATTTGTTTTTTTTTAAATGTCATTTTATAATAAAAATATAAATTTTTATATTATTCAATACATATTAAAAATTTTACGGGTTATATTAATTTTTTAATATTTATCATTTTTTTTATTACAAAAATTTTATATTTATTAATTTTTCTGGAAAAAATATTTACCGTAATATTTGTAATATATTGTTTTATAAAATTATTTTGATTTTGATAAAATATATTTCATAATTTTAATTACATTAAAATTGAAAAAAAAATTGCTATTCATGTATATTTCTCTTCGTCTTTTCGAAGCTCACGCTGCACAGTTGCCCAATAAGCGCAGAGCTCCCACTGCGCAAACGTGAGTTCTCCGTCCGATCTAGGCTGGAATTTATAGGCGTTACTCGTTTCTCATTTCTCATTCCTCAAGTATTCTATTCTTGTTCTTCTTACTCTATTTCCATAAGAAGAACAAAGATAGAATACTTGAGAACTGAGAAATGGGAAATGAGTGACGATTATCAATGCCAGCCCTAGCCACACTGCCTAAGCGTCGACTATAAATTCAAACCATAATTTTACTACAGCTGTACCTTCAATTACGTAGCAAGAACGAAGAGTCCAGAACTGTGTGAACTAGTCAAGTCGCAAATTGTAAATCATTGTGTATATAACGATCATTGTATAGAATTATTCGAAGATTATTTAATAATAAATTATTTTATTATGTTGGAGTAATCCGTATAATTTAATGAGGGCAATTTCTTCGCCAGGCCCCTTACTCCAGAGTAATAAACTGAATCGTGCTATATGTATGCGCTTATTTTTTTGATAATAAAAATTGAATTTTTAATTTTTTAATATTGTTATGACCTCATTCTAGAAACATAAGAATTATATAGATGAGCATACAGTATGCTCTATAATCCACCCACTTAACGCATGTGTAGAGTTAAAATCAATAATGAAATAAGATAATTAATTAGATAGAGGATAATGATAGGTAATCAGGTAAAAAGGTAGCTCGTTCAGACAGGTAAGTATCAAATTTCCGGAAACAAGAATCAAACAGAAGAACCAATGATTAGCTAAACAAATGAATAATTAAAACAAATGAATAACTAAACAAGAGAATTGCTAAAACAAAGGAATGGCTAAACATATGAATATTTAAACCAAATGAACAACTAAACAAATGAATACATAGACAAACAATTAGCGAAACAATTTAATAGAACCCATCAGAGAAAAGTGTCTCAAGAGAGGAAGAACTTTTTATCCATATAGGAGAAGAACTCCATAAGGAAGGGGGATGAAAGGATTCCTATATAATGATGGTTGCCTAGAGGATCACGGTCATTCTTCTTCTATCCAGTCACGCTCCAAGTCGTGTCGAACATCTTAATAATCAGTCTAATTCAATATAAAGCATAATATTGATCTTAATAATAAAAGTTATTATCAAAAGTATTACAAGTGTTCTGATTTTAAACTCCTTGAGTTTTACTCTTAATTGGGCTAACGTTTCCACTTGCCACGTTGCGCCATCTTCTAATCTCCTATTAAAATATTTAGTTGGAAGTCACTCTATAAACTTACACTCTATGGAGTAAGATCAAGGCATAACATTTTGGTGACAGCGGTGGGATAGCTTAAAGGAGTTCAGAAAGGAAGTGAATCACTGGGTATCATTAGCAAACGATCAAGGAATCAGTGTCCTAACTAAGGTTTTCGAGCTGTGGGTTTCCTTAGGCTGCAGGGTGGATACCAGGGCACAGTTGAGTCCACGGCTGAAAAACAACATCACCAACTTCCTCAACCAGCTAATCAACAGTTCCGACATGATGCAACCAACTAATTAACAGTTTCGACCTGATGCAACCCTATTGAAAATATTTAGATGGATATCGACGTGGATGATCCACGTGGATATCCATGTGGATGAACACGGATTCCACGTGAATTCAAATGGAAATCCGCGTGGATGGTCCGCGCGGATATCCATGTGGATCATCCTCCTGGATTTTATATTAAATTATATTATTTAAATTATTTAGATTTTGAAGTAAGTAAATTTGTTGTTGATAATGAAAGATATTTTTAATTAAAAATATCTTTCTTTGTGAACAACAAATTCACCTACTTCAAAATCTACGTTATTTCATCTGAATTTGTTGTTAATAATGAAAGATACCCCGTTAAAAAAATCTAATTGGATTTCCAATTAGAATTTTAGAAATCCAACGTAAATTTATGGATGTTTCAAAGTGACTAAATATTTTTTTAAATTAAAATTTTTTTATCATTTTCATTGCGACTTGAAAATAGAACATGAGAAAACAGGCCGAATGATCGTCGTTTTAGACCAAATGAAACTGCCAGTTTATAAGCTCTAAACTCTTTTATTCTTTTCGTGCGCATTCGTTTGCTGTAAGCAAGTCAATAGATAGAAATCATGGTAGCCCCCTGTCGGTTAATTATCAGTACTATTATATAAATGTGTATATTCATATTCGATGATTAACCACCAGGGGGCTACCACGTTTTCTATCTATTGACTTTCTTAGGGCAAGCGAATGCACACGAAAAGAACAAAAGAGTTTAGAGCCTATAAACTGGCAGTTTCATTTGGTCTAAAACGACGATCATTGGGCCTGCTTTCTTACATTTTGTTTTATTCAATGAACATAGATATTTTTATGAGTCGCGATAAAAAACATAAAAAAATTTCATTTAAAAATAATATTTATTCCCAGTCAGCAGTAATCTTTCTGAAAGATTTCTGTAATCTTTCAGTGGAAATATTACACCTTTCAGCAATGTTACTGCAACGTATCTGCGCCCTTTCTGTGATCTTGCTATAATCTTTCGATGTCCGCTTTTATAACATTGTTATCTTTTTGAAAGATTTCTGCAACGATTCAAAAATATTACTATTACATATCTGGAAGATTACAGTAGGGCTGCCGTAATCTTTCACTGCCATTTCAGTAATATTTCTGATGTACAAAGATTGTCCTTGTAATTACATATTTTTTTCTGAAATATTATTTTAAAATTAATTTGTATAATTTATTGCTAATTTATTACACTGTTGAATCATTCTATATGAAAAACGCAGAAAAATTTTTTCGACCTAACCGAGGTTTGAACTTACGCACTCAGGAACACGAAGCGGAAACCTTAACCATTACGCTACTAACGCTTGTTGAGTAGTAAGATAATTTGATATATTTATTGTTTGTTATTAATATTATAAATTTTTTGCATTTATTATTTACATCTGACAAATTTATCATTAAGGGAGTATCCTCGATACCAAGTTAGTCAGTTAAGAAAACAGTCGAACTTATCATTGACAGTTATGGATTTGGCAACGTCCCTAAAACTCTAGAATTAAATATTGTTTTATAAAATTTATATTATAATAAATATATCAATATATTATTAAATCATAAAAAAGGATATAAAAGTATTTTAGAATTTTCCCAGAATTTTTTTATGATTTTTTCTCAGGAAAAAAAATTTATAGAACTTTTAGGACTTATAATACCCACGGTGTATCAAAATTTTACATTACCCACGGAAGGTGAAATACATTATGTAACTATTGTACCAAATGCACGACACTGACACATTATTATTTATTCTCACGATAATGAAAAAATTCTTATACTTTCAATAGTTAAATAATTCATTTTAAAATGATTGTGAAAGTTATATCTATTAAAAAAAACTTTTCTTATTAGAGTTTATATAAACATTTAAATTAAAAATTAATTAAAATTTAGACCTTTGACAGGACAAACATACTGAAGACTTCCGTTGCTAATTAATATTGCAATGATTGCATAAATACAGCGACGTTAGATAAAAAATTTAAAAATATATACAATAATAAACTTATTATGACTTACATTTTTGCGTATTAATTTTTGAGGATAATGTTTTTTTATTCAAACTTTTTTCTTATTGAAAACGATGCACTGTGGTATTCAGGATTCGCGCCTTACCAAAGTTCGTAAAGAAAACGCAACGTTGCCATGTGTCAAAATGATTACCGTTATAAGGTTACAAGAGAAAATAATTTTTTGCTCTTCTTACAGACTCTGAATGATACTTTTTAAAAATGATATAGGTCCGGAATAAATTTCTACATATTATAGAATTTTTTCAGGATTTTTTCATTTTGTATAATTACAAAAGAAGGCAAAATGTGTATCCCCCCATAAGATCACATGTTATTTTCAAACTGCAATTTCTCATGTTTGAAGCTCTGAAGGGTCACGAAATTTTAACCATAGCTTTATTACACCTAAATACGCCTGTATGTCAACTATCAAAAGATTCTTAATTTAGATTCTACTATCGAGGGTACTCCCTTAAAAAATAATTTTGACAAATTGTTTAATTTTTCTTTATACTTTTTATTGGCCATGACTAGCACTTTGGCTTTTGTCTTTCGGCCATCACCAGGTAAATCTTTTTATAGTTTTTATATCCATTTTTGCCCAGTGGGACTTTTTTAACAATACAATTTTTTTTGCCCAATGGGATTTTGTAAATAAAGTTTTTCGTGGTCTCCGGGTTCTACTCCCCGCAGAAAAATTCGAAAAAATTTTTCCGAAATTTTCCCGGGGAATCGAACCCCGGTCCACTAGAGCGTGAGCCAAGAGCCTTAGCCCCTGCGCTATCGCCGCTCCAATTGTTTAATTAAAAATATTTTTATATGAATGATTATAAATATTATTGATCAATTTCTACTTTATCGACTTCTTTATCAAAAATAATAGAATTTTGTAAGTGACTTCATTCTATTATTCACAAATTTTATTTTTCACATTTATTCAAACTTTTTCTCGATTACTTATGTATTTTTTATATTATTTAATAAATGTTTAAATAAATTTAAATATTGTAGAATTAATAATTAAACTAAATAAATTTATTTTACATAATCAAAAATATTGTATATACAAAGGATAATGTAGAATCTTAAACATTGGAATAGTAACTTGGAAAAAGTTATTTTGTAAAATGAATATAAATGAAAAATAATTAATTAATTTTTTATGACATATATCATTTGATAATTATAAATCAATACGACAAAAAAAGTTCTACATTATAAATATATTACCAAAATTCTAAAATTTAGCTTATATGCATATCGAAGATGAATATAATAATTATTAAATAGCTTGTATTATTTACTTTAGATAAAACATTTTATACATAAAAGATTCATCAATTTTTACCTTTATTTTACGAAATTACTTTTTTCTAAGTTACTATCCAGTGTCGTTGATTACTACTAATCTACATTATTACTGATCTAATCTACACTATTTTTATATACATAATATATTTTCTTTCATAGAAATTAGATTTACCCATATATAAAAGTTATTGAGTTTTTAATTTTTTTTATAAATTTTTTTCAATTAGAAAATAAACGTAAGTAATCGGAAAAAGTTTAAATAATTGGAAAAATTGATGCTTTCAAATAATACAGAAAATATTATTATTTTTGATAAAATACTCATTGAATAACTTTTATGATCATCATGTGTTAAGGTGATGTAATAGAGATATGATTCATGCATAGTTATCGACACTGCAGTTTTCCAAATTTTCAATTTTTATTCAAAAACTTTCCGAAATATCTCTATATTATGCTTTTTATTAGTTAAAATGGAAGGTTATAATATGGTGATATTTTTCAAAATTTTAGATTAAGAATCAAAAATTTGAAAAACTGTATGCCGGTATTTTATATTTAGTCCAGTATGTGAGCGCTCAGTTGTATTGTAGGCTTTTAATTGCTGTAGTTAGCAATTATAATATATTTTGCATGCGATATTTAACGTAATTAGAAAATGATCTATGAATAAAAATTAATATAATTACTAATTAAGAATTTAAGTTAATATAATCCAAAAGAAGTTAAAAGAAATATAAGCATAAGCGCGAAAAGTTAATACGCTCCTGAAATTCACACACAATCAAAGACATACATACGTATACATCACCCATCGAGAGCGCGCTTAAGCATCATATTGGCTAAGCACACATGAAAAAAGCACGACACATGAAAAATGCCGGCGGTGCCAAGCACCTATAAAAGCGGGCCAGCAGAGAGAAAGGCTCTCTTCTGCCTCGCCTCAGCCCAACTTAACTTGCTTTTGCATCTTAACACGTCAAGCATCGAAGAATCACCAACCTCGTTGATGATTCTTCCATGCTCGCACATTTATTAACTTTACGCTGTGTAATCGCTTTACATAAATTAAATGAAGGGTTGCGGCGAGCAACATATTACCTTATCCCATCCTAAAGGGTAAAGCCCTGCATACTGATGCACTTCGTCTTCAGTATTAACGGGCATTACCCATAACATAATTAATCCTTTACTAATACTGGAAATAATTACACGCACCTTACACACTGACACATTCGAACCCGCACCAGACCGCATAGTGACCTGTCTGGTTAACGGTTCTATAATTACAAGGCTGAAATAAGGCGATTATAAGACTCGATATAGTCAATAGAAGTGCGTCTTACTAGCCATAAGCTAGTAGGACGTCACAAGTAGTACTAGTCAAAATGCATAATGTAATTAGTAACAAGTGCACACCACCAAAAATGGCTTTGTTCGATAATTAGAAATCAAATTCTTGAGAGACCCTAAAAATTTGAGCTGTCAGGAATTCGTAAACAATGATTTAAGGTGCGAAATTCGTAAAAATAACTGTTTTTTTTTTGAGGTAGCTTGAAATCATTTGCAATTTAGTATATGAAAATTAGACAATTTGTAGGTGTTTCAAAGACGATTAATTTGAGGCGTACCCTATTAAAAATAATGACGTCTTTGGACGTGTATGGATTTGGAACAAAAAAAGACGTCTTTTAAATCAAAACGTCTTTATTATCAAAATTTTTAAAAAAGTACTTACTTAAATGTTCCAAAATAGTATTATTTTTTTACGTTATTATTTTTAATAGGGTATCTTTCTTTAAGAATATAGAAACAAAATAAGCATCAGCTCTCTGCAGACCGAAAAGCTTGAGCGAACAAACTGGAAATGTTATGACCTTATATACCCGCGTCACTAAAATTTTCGTAGGAGTTCGCGTATTAAGAAAAACGCCACCTAACAGTCAAAGACAGAATTAATAGTCGATTCGAATAATTTTTTCAGTAGTTACATTTTTAACTGTGAGGTGCCGTTGTTCTTAACTTTGCAATCCCTTATCCAAAGGGTTTAGCCGGGTAAGATAGGTGAATTGGCCCCAGAAGCAGAGAGAAAAACTGATACAGCCATTATATTCTATATAAAAAAATACACCTCTATATACATTTTTAGCCTTGTAAACCTAAACCTAACCTCAAAAACGCAATTTTTCATTTTTTGAGTCTCTTAGCTCTATCTCCGTCAATTTTTAAGCTAGAATACTCTTTTTTTTAATTTAGATTTTTTGAAGCCCTATAAATTAGTCTCCGATGATTTTTTTGTAGGTACAAAATTCAAATTTCTAGAGACGTTTGAAAATTTTTTCTTGAGATATTTTGAAAACTAAGATAGACGACACTTTGGAAAAAATATATAATATTTATTTATGCACCAAAAGTATGTAAAAATTTTTTCAGATCTTTAAAAGTGGTGGAACAACGTCAAAAAGGAAAAAAACTTTTTTTTTGCGTATTTTTGCCTATACACGGCCTAGCCCTCGTATCTTACACTTCCTTTTGCAATATTTTTGAGTGAAATTTTATTTTTTGAGACACTCTGGGCTGTAGTATATCGAGATTAACTCGGAACTTTCCAATTTTCACGTTAAGGCGCTCCCAGAGACCTTAAAAACCCATTATACTAATAAAAAAAAAGTCCCGCCAGGTGAAACTCGTATCATAATTCATAAAACTATGCATACATTCTTCTACAGTATATCTAAATATATATAATTCAATACTATAAACAGGAATATACAGATATACTGAATGTATTGTTTCGGATTATCACTCAAACACGACCTAACGGGAGCAACCATCCTAATTCTTCCCAGTACGCCCGAACTCATGTGTACTGCATTTCTATTTACAGAAACAGGATTCGCAGGAGCTTTAACCACCTATTCGCTGAAAAAGTTATTCGATCACTTGTTTCAAGGCAATGGATGTCTAATTTTAAGATTAATTAATGATTAAAACTATCATTTAAATATTTGCAATACCTGAGATAAAACATCTTTGCTTGAGAAAAATTAATGTAATTTGATGATTAAATTAATTTTTCTCATGCAAGGATCTTTTATCTCAGGTATTGCAAATATTTGAATGATTTCTTTATTTTTCATCTATAACTTTAACTTGCTTATAATAAAAATAATTAACCATCTATATTATTCTATTTTTGATTACTAAACTCATTTGATTATCGAATAAAAAAGTATTGATTCAAAGAAAATGCTTTTTTGTTACGTAATCTAAAAAAGTTTATAAAATCAATTACATTTATTGTTATCTAAAAATATGTAAGAAATACAATTTTTTGGTTATAATATATATATTCATACATACACATACATTAAAATATGTATAATTATAATATAATTCAGTTTAGTTAATTTTGATTATAAATAAAATTTTGGAATATATTTTCTTTTGTTCGACCATTAGATTACTATCAACAAAGTTGTAGGACATTGTAACCAAACACTTTAAGGCTTTTTATAGGCTCCGCTAATTGGTCATCTAGATACATTCATACAACACTTACAATCTAATACTTGATTTCTTCGCTGTAGCAGTGGACCATTGACCACTGCTCTAAGGTAATAAACGTTGAAATGATTTTCTGAGTTTATATTTATTTTATTTAGGTACAGGTATAAGATTGTAAAGGGGTTTGTAAAAAATAATAATAAAACTAATTATCTAGGTGGATCTATTATTATTCTTTAATATTTTAATATCTATTTATATTTTTACATTTTTTTCTTCATTAAGGGGTGTCATCATACCGGCACAGAGATCTACCTTATCTACATTTGAATTATGCATTTTAATAAAAATTTAACCATTTTTGACTAAAATTCATAGAAGAGACACATTCTTAACATTCTAAAGAATTTATTGCAACGTCAAAAAACAGAATAAAAGTGAAAATGAAGACAAAAACTGCATAATACGATTATTAATAACTACATTGAAAAGTTAATCGTATTAAGCAGTTTTCGCCTTTATTTTTACCCTTATATTGTCTTTTAACGTTGCAATAAATTCTTTGGCATGTTAGGAATGTGCCTCTCCTACGAATTTCAGTCGTGAATAGTTAAATTTTTATTAAAATTCATAATTTAAATGTAGATAAGGTAGAACTCTATGTCGGTATGAGGATTCCCCTTAACGAGAGGATATTTTTTTGTACAATGTTAAAGAAGATCTGACACTCGTAACAAGTTGCAGTTTTTTATATCTACTTTACATGTAGATAGTAATGACTGTAACTACCTTGCCTCTCACCAAATTATATATATGAGAAATTCACATTTGAATATTGTAAGTCATAACTATCATTAAATTAAAAGTGAAAATTCTTATGTAAATACTTGACTAAGAAGAAAATCAGTCATAATTATTTGTATCTAAATATACAGTGGATACTAAAAAATAAAAGTCCTTGCAACTATCAGATCTTTTGTAATTTCATGCAAAGAAATATACTTCCATAAGTAAAGAAACACGTATAAGATTAAAGATACATATTGAAACAAACAAAGAATATCAATATCTACCATACTGAAAAAAATCTTGTGGTAACCACATGACATACTATATGGTTTTCACATGGTTACCACATGATTACCACATGTTTACCACATGGTTACCACATATTATTTTGACAGGGTGATCATGTGGTAACCATGTGGTGACCATTGAAAACATGTGAGTGAAAAATAGTTAAAAAAATATGCAAAATTTATTATTTCACGTAATAAATCTCACCTTTCAAATCAGCAAACTAAAGAAAATTTTTATGAAAATGTAAATTTATTGATTATTTTCATAAGAATTTTCTTTAGTTTGTTGATTTACAAGTGAGTATTTATTACATAAAATAATAAATTTTGCATTTTTTAAACTATTTTTCTTACTCACATGGTTTACATGATCACCACGTGGTTACCACATGGTTACCACATGATCACACCGTCAAAATAATATGTGGTAACCATGTGAAAACCATATAGTATGTCATGTGGTTACCACAAGATTTTTTTCAGTAGGGTACCTAGATAATAGGTCTCATCATAATTTTTGTATAAAACTCAATAGAGTTTTGTATTGGACTCTTACTCATTCTCATAAAATATAATAGATATGATAAAATGTAACCATTGTCATAATAAATTTCAAAGATTCTGCTTGAATAAAGATTTTTTTCTGGTAAATGCTTATTTAGTAAGTAATATTTACAACAACTTTTTAATAAAAATTAACATAAACAAAATTCTATAATAATTTAATTTACTATAATATTTACAATCTAGTTCATTAGCTTTTCTTTGCACTATAAAAATGAATCAAAAGTCCAAAAATGGTATCAAAATAATATAGGCTACAATGCAAATGATAGTTTTAAACAAAAATTGCGTTTAAGTCTTCCGATAGATCAACATACAAAAATATTTCAGATACTTCTATATAATTTTTATACATTTTTTCATAATTTAAAATGCATATTACATACAAACAAACACATTCACAAATATAATATAAATTATTTTAATTAAGATTGTATACATGAAGGTTATTTTTTAATTTTTTTTGTGTGTAATTCAATATTTGAAATCCTACAAAACATAAAATATACAGAATATTAACTTATGAAATAAGTAACCAAATATCACTTGACAACAAATTGCCAATAATCAAGTCTAATTTGTAGTTGTTCTAGTTTGATTGGTCTTATGACAAGTCTAATTTATTCACTAATTGGAATTACACATGCAAGATATAACATAAATACTAGAGAAAACAAAGTATTTGTTGTTGCTATGGACCATGGAGACTAAAAATACAAGACCTATGTACTAAGTAGAATCCATCAATAGTTACGCCTGGAGCTGCCAATAAAGACAGACATAGATCGTATAGACAAAGTAAAGCTCCCTGATTAAGGCTCGAATTAATAGTCGTAACTTGAGTATTGAGTATCGCTTGGGATTTAAGTATCGTTACTTGAGTATAAGCTGTTACTTTAATTGAGCATGACATCTTTAGGGTGAAATCAGATGGAGCGGAAAATAGGCGACGGAACGTCACAGAACCTCAATTCCGCATCTTTGTATTCCGCCAACGGAGTAAAGACGACGTAATAGACGACATCAATTTTTATTTTGTTTAAAAAAATTATTAGTGTAACTAGTAATTAAATTAATAGTTAACCAAAATTCTATTTTGGTTAACTATTTGTTTAAACAATTTCAAAAAGTCTGTGACGCTTCTATTATCCCGTCAAATTTGTTTCCCTATATTCACATGGAGCGGAATAGAAGTTCTGTGACGTTGATTAGCAATTTTGTAATTAAAAAATAATGATGTTAATTGAAATATTTGGTTATAATAACAAACTATATTTTATTTTTATAAAAAAAGAATCTCATTACAATAACAATAGGTGATTATTTCCAACTTTTTTAACATTTTTGTTGTTAATTTAAAATTCGCGGATATAGTTGTATGCTATTTTTAACAATTTTTCAGCTACATTCCGTGCCATGTGAACATAGGGAAAAAATTTGACGAAAAACAAGGCGACGGAATGAATGTTTTGTGACGTTCTGTCGTCTATTTTCCGCTCCATCTGATTTCACCCTTACCGACGACTATCATATCTGTGTGCTTTTATATTTCATATAAAAAATGAAGTAACAGCTGATACTCAAGTAACGATACTTAAGTTTCAAGTTGTACTTAATTTTCATCGTACCTACTTATTATGCATGATTCGATATAATAATATATGCTTTTTGAAATTCTACATACAGGGTGAAATTTCCATCTTTTAAATAGCATAAAAATGATGAAATTCCATTAATTCCAAAACAAAAAAAAATTTGAATAATTAAAGTATATAAAATTGATAGTATCAATTAATTTTTTAAATTATAAAGTATTAACTTTAGAATACTGTTGGGTGGACTATTAGCACGATGGATGTAAACATTTTGCTGATCACACCCTGGAAGGGCACTCTAAATTACCATGTCGTGCACTTTAAAGATAACAAGTATCTTTAAAAGATAGCAATAAAATAATATCTGATATAAGTATTATTTCAATAAAAAAAACTTATTCTAAACTAGATTTGTGCAGCTACCAGCTGATTCATCCTATATCTACTATCTGTTTCTGTAAATAGAAATGCAGTACACATGAGTTCGGGCGTACTGGGAAGAATTAGGATGATTGCTCCCGTTAGGTCGTGTTTGAGTGATTATCCGAAACAATACATTCAGTATATCTGTATATTCCTGTTTATAGTATTAAATTATATATATTTAGATATACTGTAGAAGAACATATGCATAGTTTTATGGATTATGATACGAGTTTCACCTGGCGGGACATTTTTTTTTTTAGTATAATGGGTTTTTAAGGTCTCTGGGAGCGCCTTAACGTGAAAATTGGAAAATTCCGAGTTAATCTCGATATATTATAACCCAGAGTGTCTCAAAAAATAAAATTTCACTCAAAAATATTGCAAACGGAAGTGTAAGATACGAGGGCTAGGCCGTGTATAGGCAAAAATACGCAAAAAAACCGTTTTTTCCCTTTTTGACATTGTTCCACCACTTTTAAAGATCTGAAAAAATTTTTACATACTTTTGGTGCATAAATAAATATTATATATTTTTTCCAAAGTGTCGTTTATCTTAATTTTCGAAATATCTCAAGAAAAAATTTCCAAACGTTTCTAGAAATTTGAATTTTGCACCTACAAAAAAATCATCGGAGACTAATTAATAGGGCTTCAAAAAACCTAAATTAAAAAAAAAAAGAGTATTCTAGCTTAAAAATTGACGGAGATAGAGCTAAGAGACTCAAAAAATGAAAAATTGCGTTTTTGAGGTTAGGTTTAGGTTTAGAAGGCTGAAAATTTGTATAGACGTATATTTTTTTATATAGAATATAATGGCTATATCAGTTTTTCTCTCTGTTTTTGGGGCCACTTCATCTATCTTACCCGGCTAGACCCTTTCAGAGATGCAGGTATATGAGGTTATAATTTTTCGTGTTTATTCACAGTTGAAAATCAGTATACATACTTCAATTACGTACTTCCGTATATTAGTATATACACTTTAGCTTAAGTACGTTCTTTTTTGAAACATTTTAGTAGGTATTATTTTTAAAATCTTGATAAAAAAGACGTCTTTAAAAGACGTCTTTTGAAGACGTCTTTTAAAGACGTAGATTTTATGAATTTGATGTGAAATCGTGTCCATTTCGTTATTTTCAACCTAAATATGGCAAAAATAAAAAAGTAAATTTTTTTCTTAATAGTTTTTTTAATATTTTTGCAACTAATAAAAATATTAATATCGCGATTTGATATTTTTATTACTGGCAATTTTACGCGAATTTAAAAAAAAAGAATGCTCTAGCTCAATTAGAAGCCAAAAAAATTTTTTTTAAATAAAAATTCGCCAATTGTTTATTTATAAAGATTAAAGATTGATATTTTTATCACAGCTAGTATAATACTTGAAGTTTATGATTCCATTATATCAGAGATGAAATAAACATTAGTAGGTAGGCTATGAGAGTTCTGGACCGCCCACCACCACTCCCTCGACTCACCTGTGCGACTAGCGGACAGGTGCAAATCGTGACTCAGCACTTATGACGTCACCACCCGATGACGTCACCTCCCTGTCAAAAGCAGATGCGCGCGCAGCAGCCGACTCCCCGATCCCCGATCCTAGAGTTAAAGCTGAGAGAAAGAGAGAGAGAAAGAGAGAGATTGATTGATTGATTCATAATTTATTAAAGATAGAGGGGTTCGACCCCGTATGACCCAAAAATAATACATAATGTAATTAACAATATAAAATATGGTGCAAATAAAATAGGTAAGAACTAATGAAAAAATTTGTATAAATTCATAAGAGTTTTCTCTCTGGTATAAGCAAAAGTTAAGATTAAAAGTAAAAGTAAAAGATTGTAACACTTTATTATAAAACTGTACTCATTTGATCCACATATTATACATTGAGTAAACAGATGGAGATCTACAAAACTAAATGTGTAGTAGAGTGCACTGTAAGGTAAAGATATACTCAACAACCCTCAGTTTCGCCCATCCACTCTGTGCGTCCATCAAGCAAGAATTTGTTAAATAGTTTAGATTTTATAAGCTGCGTTTGGCCTAATTCAAAACTAGAGAATATGGAAGTATTTCCATTTATAAAGCTAGAAGCCGTGTAAATAAAAGAATTTAGCATAGCTGCAGTACGAACAACGGGGCAGATGAGAAGTCTAGCTGGTAGTCTAGTCGAGGTTCTGACAATTGTATCAATATTTACACGAACAAATTTAGTGGCTAGATAGCTTGGCTTTTTGTAAGAAACTATAGAGTGCGCCAGAGTTGATTTGAAGTATAAACGTCTGTTGCTCACCGACAACCAACCCAACTGCAAGCGAAAAGGCGTAACTCTTTCTTGCCTGCCTATATTTCCACAGACAAATCTAACGCAGGCATTCAGTGCACGATGTAATTTAATGTTTAATGTCTGTAGTAAATCGTCGTAAACCACACAACAGTAATCAATAATCGGAAAAATAAGAGCTTCGACAAGGTTTTTCTTGACCTGTCTAGATAGAGCATGCCTATAAAACTTTAATGATTGGAAAGTACCATAAATACATCCAACCACTGACCCCACCTGCTTATTCCAATTTAAATTGCTAGTTATCCAGATACCCAGGTTTTTGAATGAACCAGTATATGGCACTACCGTATCATTTACGAAAATTTTTGGGCAAGAAAAAAGATCAATTCTTGAGATGAATTGCTCGCTACCAATAAACATCGCTTGCATTTTAGATGAATTTAAGGCAAGACCGTTATCAACAGCCCACTTTACAACAGCAGCAACCTCATGGTTCAAAAAGTCAATCTCTTCGTTCAGATTTGCGGGCAAAAATGAGTGATATACCTGCAAGTCATCAGCAAACAGGATATGAGACGATCTAGTTAAGACAGATAATAAATCATTGATAAAAACAGAAAAAAGCAGCGGATCCAAAACGCTGCCCTAAGGAACACCTGCTGAGCAGGTGACCCAGTCACCAACATTACTCTCCAAATCTGAAATAGTATAAGTTCTATTGCTGAGATACGACGCAAACCATCTTATAACAGCATCAGAGGAATTGAAACGACGAAGTTTGAACAGCAAGCGAATATATGACACTGTGTCGAAAGCCTTGGAAAAATCGAAGAGCAATAAAGTAGTAATCATTCTTTTATCAATAGCCAGGCGAGCATCTTCAAGAAGCTTCGAGAGCGCAGTCTGAGTACTATTAGATTTACGAAAACCAGTCTGTAAACTATCGAACAGAGAGTTTGATTCAATAAAGGAGCTGAATTGGGATTGCACTACTCTTTCTAGAATTTTGGAAACTTCAGAAAGTTTGGCAATGGGCCGAGTTTGTGAAGGAGAATCAATCTTATACGTCTTTGCCAATAGTAACAAAAAAGCCCTCTTCCAGTCAGTCGGGAAAACTGCAGATGCGAGCGAGCAATTCATGATAAAAGTGATGAGGTCAACAGTGGATTGACTCGTCAATTTAAGCATCTGGGCCACAATACCATCAGGACCAGAAGTCTTAGAGGTGCCCAGGCGAACAAGAGACTCGACCAGAGGACATTTAACTGGAGTAAAATTAAAGATAGGCAAGTCACTACGTAGTGGCACAGCAAGCACTTCTTTTAACTCACCCTCGGACAGAGCTGGAGTGCCAGAAGAAATTGATGTGTAATGAGAGAGAGGAACACCCGAGGAGAAATATTGAAGCGGTGAAGGCAGTATCCTTGTAGCCAGACCAATTTTATGTAGAATGTTCCAGCAGTTTGAAGAGTTACCTACACTATTCAGACGATCAGCTATAAAATTGTTCTTTGCAGAATCAAGCGCATTTGAGATTTCACCTCTGAGCTTCCTATATCTTAAAACTGCCTGAGCAGAGCCGGATCGAACAGCATAACGATATGCTCTATCACGCTCCTTCATCTTATATCTGATGTCGGAAGTGACCCATGGTTTTTTCTTAATGTCTAATTTATGTGATTTAATTGGTGCACAATGATCGAAGGACGAAACAAGGACGGAAGACAACTTATGAACTAACGTATCAACAGAGGAAGAGGCAGTGCCCAATGATTCCACATAGCTCTAATGTGAATAATTTGAAAGAGAAGATGAAATCATACTGTTTAGAGTTTGTAAGTTTATGTTAGTAAAATTATGAGAATTAATTATTTTCGTTGCAGCTTGAGGCTTGAAAGCCTTGAAAGTGATGGTAATCAAATCATGCCCTGCAATGAATAATGTCGATGTTTTGCTGTACGAAGCCAGAGAATTTTCATCATTTAAGATGAAGAGATCAATCCAAGTATGAGAAATATGTTTAGTTGTAAGAGTATGATGTGTAGGCTCAGAAGGTACTACGTAAAGGGCAAGCAAGTCAATCGTTCAGCGGAAAGAGTCAACACTAAAATTTTTAGCCAGCAGATTAATATTGAAATCTCCAGTAATGACAATGTTTTTGTAAGTTGGTAATAACTCAGATATTGAGTTGAAGAAATCATCAGGAAATAGGCCCTTTAGCCTTAAATACACAACCGCAAAAATGAGTTTTTCAGCACCCAGAGAAATTTCTGCTATGATATACTCGGCTGTGTTGTCAAAAACGTCAGAGAGAGAGAGAGAGAGAGAGAGAGACCTTGGTTAAATAACTGCGCAATTTTATAGCTAGCACGTTCAAAAACGTATAGAAAATTCTAGAAATTTCATTTTATGATGTAATCCTAAGAAATATTGCGCAGTGAGACCTTTTTTTCATTTGAAAAGTAAACAGTTACATCCGGTGATTGGTGTAAACAATTGATAAATAACTGTGCAATTTCTTTATCATAAAATAACGTTATAGAAGTTTTATTTATCAATACAAAATAATTTAAGCTAATATATATATATATATATATATATATATATATATATATATATATATATATATATATACATATACAGGGTTGCGAAAAAAGTAATTAAAAATTATTTGAAACACGAATCATTTTTAAATTTGTAATTAAAGTTTTATTTAATTAACAATGCCTTTTAAATTAATAATTAAAAATATTTTAATTAACAAATCAAAATCTAATCGTGAATTGAAAAGGCTTTAATTAAAAAATCAAAAGGAATTCTTAATTAAATAAATTTCAATTAAGAAATCAAAATGTAATCGTGAATTGAAAGGACTTAAATTACAAAATCAAAAGGAATTCTTAATTAAATAAATTTCAATTAAGAAATCAAAATTTAATCGTGAATTGAAAGGGCTTTAATTCCAAAATCAAAAGGAATTCTTAATTAAATAAATTTCAATTAAGAAATCAAAATGTAATCGTGAATTGAAAGGACTTAAATTACAAAATCAAAAGGAATTCTTAATTAAATAAATTTCAATTAAGAAATCAAAATTTAATCGTGAATTGAAAGGGCTTTAATTCCAAAATCAAAAGGAATCCTTAATTTAATAAATTTCAATTAAGAAATCAAAATGTAATCGTGAATTGAAAGGGCTTTAATTCCAAAATCAAAAGGAATTCTTAATTAAATAAATTTCAATTAAGAAATCAAAATTTAATCGTGAATTGGAAGGGCTTTAATTCCAAAATCAAAAGAAATCCTTAATTAAATAAATTTCAATTAAGAAATCAAAATGTAATCGTGAATTGAAAGAGCGTCAGTTATGATTATGATTTGTGAATTCGAGGGCTTTAATTAAAAATTCCACAATTCCTTTTCAATATCCACATATGTTTTTCTATATATGTATATAGAAAAACATATGTGGACGCGCACATACATACGCACCTGGGCTCATATATATGCAACATTTCATGTCGACCCACACGCACACATACGGACAAGTTGATATATATATACATGGTCCGTTTCATGTCAACTTGCACCCGTTGACCCGTATATATTTTGGTTTATATATATGTATATATATACATACATACATACATACATGGGACATTTCATGTCGGTTAGCACGTACTCATAAGTACAGGTTTTCTTTATATGTGGTACATTTCATGACAACACGCACACACCCATTCGTGTACCCTTAGATTTATATATATGGGACATTTCATATCGATTCGCATGCATGCACACGCACGTTAATAAACATAGGATTTTTCACGTCAATTCGAAGGCACACACACAGGTTTATATATGGGACATTTCATGACAACTATAACACACCTATCCGAGCGCCCTTAGGTTCACATATATGGGACGTATCATGTCAACATGCACGCACCGGTTTTCATGTATTTGACATATCTTGTCAACTCGAACGCGCAAACACATCTAAACATGTATTTAAAATTTGTATTTATATATATGGGACCGTTTCTGTCAATTCACATGCGCGCGCACACACACACACAGGTATATATATATATGAGTGCCACCAGATTTTTTTTTTAACAAGTGAGCAGTTTTTAATCAGTTACACAAACAGGTTATTTTTTCTATGTTACTTATAATAAAAAAAATTCTAGTTTAGGAAAAGCTGCTAATATTAATACTGATAAAAATCTTAAAGATTTTTAAGGAATGGTTTTACTTTTTGATGGATAATTTGATTATATGATTTTATTTTTAAAAAAGTTTTCACATAATAGTTATCTGTAATAAAAAAATTCTTTTACAATGTTGATTACTTTTTCCTGCCATTCGTTTTGAAAGTTTATGCTTAGCAATTTTTAAATTTGGTTGAGACACTGATGATGCTGCTATAAATTATTTTGGATGTGTTATAATTAGTGTGCTGCCTCAATTTTCAACTGAAGGATTATAAATTAAGGATATTTTGGATTGAATTGCGGAAATAAAATAAATGATTAAAGAATTACAATCAACAAATCAATAAATTCAATTATTAATAGTTAAAAAAAAATGTTACCATGTCAGTGAGTTTTTTCAACAGGGTTATACATAAATTAAATTGATTAAAATTAATATTTTCAATCAATCATATACCTATTTTTTTTATTAAAAAGATATATTTTTACAAAATATGTAACAGTAAAAGAGTAATTCACAGAAAAAAATAGTACTTCGATAAAAAATTTTATAAATTATAAACACACAAGTTTTTTAAACTTCATAAAATAATGAATAACGTACTGTACATATTGTTCTTGTAGTGAAAATTCTACATGTAAAAAATGTAATAAGATTAAGGCGACTACGGAAGTTCGGTTCGATTTCATTTTGTAGTTTACAAATTACTCTTTCAGTTTCTAATATTTTTTGGATTTTTTAATTTTCCACCATTTATTATAATCCGTAGAATGGTGGAAAATTAAAAAATCTGAAAAATTTTACATATTGAAAGAGTAATTTGTAAACTCAAAAATAAAACCTAACCTAAAATCCGAAGTTGCCTTAAAATACAAATAACGATTACCCTGGTAGAAAGTTGAGCATATTTTCAGTATATCATCCCGTATTTTATGGGCAGTCGCGATCATATGCTTTTAGATATCGCGATAAACTTTCATTACTCTTAACGAATTATCGCGATGGTATCGGGAGGATATGGTTAATGTTGAATTATACTATATTTATAAACAGCATATTACAAAGTGCGAGTGAGCACGCATGTGGGAACACAGTTAGTGAGAAAGAGAAAGACTGTTCTATCCTTGTTTCCTTTTCAGTTCCTAAACGGACAGTCATACACTGTAAAAAAAATAGTGGGGAATCACGTCGTTGGTCGACGATTTCAATGCGACCATGCACCGTCGAGGTTATTTAACTTCGTTCAACGGCGATATTTTAACGTGCTTCGCGTGATTTCACGTAAACTGAACACATGATTTTTAGGTTCAATCAGTTAGATGTCGCGCTTTAACGATGTTAAATAACATCGACGCTGCATGGTCGCATTGAAATCGTCGACCAACGAAGTGATTTCTCGATATTTTTTTTTACAGTGTATTCTCTCACACTAAGTTTCCATATGCACTCGCTCACTCGCACTTCGCACTCACTGATTTTACATGGATATTTTATTCATAATCATACTGTGTATGTTCGCAAATAAATTTAAGTTATATAATAAAGAACAGAAAATTTTAACGCTATTACAATAACAGTATATGTATCTTTAATAATTTTAAAGCTAAGTTAAGTCAATCTAACCTGCACATACAGTGATAAAGATAGATGCTTATAGAAGACGAAGCGTCGAGTGATGCGCGCGCAGCTAACATTCAGTATTCGCAACTATAGGACCCATTGTACGATTGTACAAACAAGCGCCATCGCGGGCAGCATGTATATATACAGATTCGCTTTCTATAAACGATTTTAATTGAAAATTATTTACAACTCATATGAATTATAATAATGAATATTATAATATTTATAATTTATTTCAAGTCAGAAGAAAAATATTTTAATTATTTTAGTGATTATGTTTTATATCAACTCTGTAGTCTTTAATATATTATCGTGTATTTATCGGTCACTGATCGCGACTGCGTAGCGACGAGATATAGCCAACAGTTAGTTATCCGAGCATATCTTATCCTTAATTTTCTACCAGGGTAATTAAACGTATTTATAAATTATAACATAAATTTAGCAAATGAAATAAAATTTTAGGAAATCCTATTCTAATCTCTGCTGCACTGTAACAATAGTCTCATTCTAATATGAAAAATTGAAAAAAATTATAAAACTTATTCTTTTTCATAACTTTGGCATGAAAATTGCATGAAATAAGCGACAAAATGTTTTTTATTTAAAAAATAGACTTTTCAAATTTTTGGAAATTATATCATACAAATTTTCCTGCACATTTTCCGACTTCACCCCCTTTAAATTAATGTTTAGTGACAAAATATATAAAAAAAATTTTTGGAACCGTGGACTTTGATTTTACTATAGCAATCTCCCCTATTTTCCGACCTGACTTTTTCATGTGAGCACCGTTGCGTGGTACTCTCTGAATAAGCGGTTCAATTCTTCGTGAAAAATTATAGGAAGACCGCAACCAGCCTAAACCATTCTTTTTTTATCAACAGTTGGTAGATTAAAGAATAATTTTAGCTAATTAAAATGTAAAAATTCTTAATTATATTGGTCACCAATGATTGGTGCAATAAAATAAAAAAAATCATTAAAAATGGCAAAATGAGTTTTTTTTATATTGATGATGTTTTTACAGAGAGATGGTGCAATGTACGGCAAAATTGATAAGAATATTTTCGACTTAATATTTGATGAAAAACACGAAAAATTATGTTTTTCCGCGAAAAATTAACAACCAGAAAATTTACTTTAGAGATTTTCCTAACTATTTTCCAGCTATCCACCCTCGAAATTCGTGTTCAGGGCACCAAAATACATAGGAAAAACTTTGGTGGTGCCGTGGATCTCCATCGGCTACGGAAACTCTCCTAGCTATCTATATTAGTTATAAATGTCCTCCGTATACAGGTGAAATTCCCCGGTTAAAATGTACATTAAGGTTTGGAAAGATCCTGATGTAAAAGAACCTTTCTAATTTTTTACGGTTTTTGGTACCAGTCCATAATACAACTTTGCGAACTCTTATGAAAAAAATTGTCATGATTGTCGTTGATACCTTCTGAACTTTTTTGATTCATTAAGTTTTACTAAGGAATAGTAACCTTAATTTTATCGTATTCACAATTAATGAACAATTAAGATCGCTTTAGAATTGAACAGCACTGTAAAGTTTTCAGGAGAAACCTTCTAGATTGTATTTTAAAAAATTCTTCAGAAATATTTTTTACGTTTTATCATCGTATGAATATATTTATTAAATTATTGGTAAATAAATGATTATAAATCTATGAGATCATTTAAGAATACGGATAAATCTTCATATTTTCTGTATATTGATTGAAAGGTTAATGAAACTTCACGAACTCTATAGAAGTAAATCGAGATGAATTATTACAATCTTGTAAAGAGTTTAATAGCTATTAAAGATCCTTAAGAGGAGGTCGAGTATATATGTCCTATTGTAATCAAAAAATTGATTTTTTTACAAAAACTAATAATTTTAGCAAAAAATAAAGAGAAAGCCCCATCTTGTATCATAAAAACGCTGCCAAGTGCTTTGGCGCAATGCTTTCTCATAGAGCGCATTGAGTTAGAGTAATTTGATTTTATTTTTTTAAATACGATTTTAATATAAATGTCCCTATCCTCTGTATTGAAGGCTGTCTTAATACCTACGAAAACTATATAAATTTTACTCTTTCTTACTTTTGCCATTTGCATAATGTGATTTTATGATGCTCTAAAATTAAAAATGCGTTTATAAAATTAATTTTCCCAAGCTTGTCTTCTTAACACTATAACCAATAACTTGCATACAAATTTTGGAACATTTTCATCGAATAGTTTACAAAAAATACCAAATAATTGAAAAATAAACATTGTTTTAAAATTTTCAAAACCGTTACAACTACGCTAAGAAAACCAGTTTCCAAAAGTTCATTTTATTTAGGCAATCGTAAATAATTTCTATACATAATTTTAAGCTACTTCATCGAGTAGTTTACGTAAAATACCAAAAAATAAGTGAAATTCTCTATTCAAAATTTACAAAATGCTCTAAAATTAAAACTGCGCTTAGAAAATAAGTTTTTCCAAGATTGCTTTAATTAGGCAATAACAAATAATTTGTATGAAAATTTTTGAGCAAATCTATCGAATGGCTTTTGTGTAATAGAAAAAAAATGAAATATGAACATTTTTTCCAAAATTTTCAAAATGCTCTAAAATTAAAACTGCGCTAAGAAAATAAGTTTTCCAAAGCTTGATTTATTCAGATAATAGTGAATAATTTGCATGAAAATTTTTGAGCAAGTTTATTAAGTGGTTTTTGTGCAATAGAAAAGAAATTAAAAATAAAAAATTTTTTCAAAATTTTCAAAATGCTCTAAAATTAAATGTGCGCTAAGAAAATTGAAGAAAATTAGTTTTCAAAAATTCATTTTATTTTGACAATCATAAATAATTTCCATACATAATTTGAAGCTCCTTCATCGAGTAGTTTACGTAAAATATCAAAAAAATTAGAAAAATTTTATTCAAAATTTTCAAAATGCTCTAAAATTAAAACTGCACTGAGAAAATAAGTTTTTCAAAGCTTGTTTTATTTAGGCCATTGCAAATGATTTCCATAAAAATTTTCGAGCAAATCTATCGAATGGTTTTTGTGTAATAGAGAAAAAATGAAAAATAGAGATTTTTTCCAAAATTTTCAAAATGCTTTAAAATTAAAACTACACTAAGAAAATAAGTGTTCCAAAGCTTGTTTTCTTTAGACAATAGCGAATAACTTGTATACAAAGAGTACCCCCCGTTAAGATAGGTAAAATGCCCTCCCTCATATATTTTAAAACTAATATTTTTTCTTGTTTTTATAATAATTAAGATTAGGTTTTGTTATATTTATAGTTTCCTAACACATACCCCAACCTCAACATAACCTAAAAATCACTTTTTTTATAAAATTTTTTTTTTATCTGGAAGGATGAATGATATTAATCCCGCGAAAAACATATGACTAGGTCTTAGCACTCTCTTCAACTGTGATTTTTTACGAGTCCTAGAAAGCAGTTTTTCTAACCTAAAAATAACATTTAAATCATAAAATCTCCGTAACTTTGCTCTGGGAGGGGCTACAAGTAATTTTCTGGGCTAAAAATTTGTATTTTTAAAAAACAAATAAAGTTTATGATGACCAAAAATTCGATTCTGGCATGGCGCCATGGCGAAAAACTCGAAAAACCATTTTTTCATAGGTTTTCTGTCGATTATTGGTCTCTAGCAACTCACAAATCATTTTTAGAGAAAAAAACATAGCTTCATTGGATTCTACGTGAAAAAATACATTGAAAATGTGCATGATTACTTTAGGAATACTTGGATGCTGTTACAAAACAATTAAAAAAATAAAATAATTCTAAAATTATTACATAGCTACTTTGCGTCGTTGCTGCATTTTATGTTTTTATGACCTTGGTCATCTCTTTAGAGTCTCAAAGCTACTATTCAATGTATCCATAGGCAAATTATGTCCACTACACCCGAAAAACAGAGACAAATACTAGACAGATAACGTTAACTCCTATATATACATATATATATATATATATATATATATATATGTGTATATATAGCTACCTAACATGTTTTCTGTTCTCCATAAATCACGAACTCGGTAGATTTGAACAATTAAATGATTCTAATTAGGTTCCAAATTTAAAAATTAAAATATCATCATCTCTTTAGAGTCATAAAGCTACTATTTACAGCCAAATTACGCCTATTGCACGCTAAAATAAGATTTTTAAACATAACTGAAGTAACGGTCGTATCATCTGTCTTTTTGTATTACAGTAGACTCTGGATACAAGAAAATCAACGGGCCTTCAGGAGAGGAATTTTCTTGAAAATTCTTTCATACAAAAAGTCCCCAACACGCTTGAGTCAAGAGTGATACCCACACCTACTGTTTTGTTGTGTGAGTTGTATCCAACATGCGTGTATATTCTGTCTCTCTCACTTTCATAGTGGTGGGATAACGCAAATACTTAGGCTCACGCCCATATTTAGAAGAAAGAGCTCGGAATCTCTTATATCGCAATCTCTTGTATCGAGAGATCACTGAATCATTAGAGAGACAAAGACGGAATAAGGTTTTAGTAACAATCGTGTTGGGTCTATAAATTCGAGCCTGAAAGTACACTTCTATGTAAGCATTTATATTCTTTGTTAGAACTGCCACGATTATGATTTGTCTTCAGGCCATTATTCGCAAAAAATAAAGTAGCAACCGATATAAGAAATACATTGCTTCTACATATGAGAATCAAGCGCGTTGTTTCTAGCAACAGCTCACTATTCTTTGTATATATATATATATATGAGAAGCAATAGCTCCTAGAGTTCCTAGCAATAGCTCACTATTTTTTTGTATATATATATATATATATATATATATATATATATATATATATATATATATTGTTACTAAAACGTTATTTCGTCTTTGTCTCTCTAATGATTCAGTGATCTCTCGATACAAGAGATTGCGATATAAGAGATTGCGAGCTCTTTCTCCTAAATATGGGCGTGAGCCTAAGTATTTGCGTTATCCCACCACTATGAAAGTGAGAGAGACAGAATATACACGCATGTTGGATACAACTCACACAACAAAACAGTAGGTGTGGGTATCATTTTTGACTCGAGCGTGTTGGGGACTCTTTGTATGAGAGAATTTTCAAGAAAATTCCTCTCCTGAAGGCCCGTTGATTCTCTTGTATCCAGAGTCTACTGTAATACAAAAAGACAGATGATACGACCGTTACTTCAGTTATGTTTAAAAATCTTATTTTGGCGTGCAATAGGCGTAATTTAGCTGTAAATACATTGAATAGTAGCTTTATGACTCTAAAGAGATAATGATCTTTTAATTTTTGAATTTGGAACTTAATTGGAATCATTCAATTGTTCAAATCTATCGAGTTCGTGATTTATGGAGGACAGAAAACATGTTAGGTCTCTTACAAGCTAAAAAAGAACACTAAAAAGAATAGTTACAGGAATAGATAAACATTGGTTTTTTATCTATGTATAAGAAAAATAATTTGCGTTTCTTAAGAACAACTCACTATTCCTTATGTATATACGAGGGATAGCAAGTTATTCCACATATATATATATATATATATATATATATATATATACATATATATGTATATAGGAGTTATAGTTATCTGTCTAGTATTTGTCTCTGTTTTTCGCATACAGTGGACGTCATTTGCCTATGAATACATTGAATAGTAGCTTTGTGACTCTAAAGAGATGACCAAAGTCATAAAAACATAAAATGCAGCAACGATGCAAAGTAGATATGTAATAATTTCAAAATTATTTTATTTTTTCAATTGTTTTGTAACAGCATCCAAGTATTCCTAAAGTAATCATGCACATTTTCAATGTATTTTTTCACGTAGAATCCAATGAAGCTATGTTTTTTTCTCTAAAAATGATTTGTGAGTTGCTAGAGACCAATAATCGACAGAAAACCTATGAAAAAATGGTTTTTCGAGTTTTTCGCCATGGCGCCATGCCAGAATCGAATTTTTGGTCATCATAAACTTTATTTGTTTTTTAAAAATACAAATTTTTAGCCCAGAAAATTACTTGTAGCCCCTCCCAGAGCAAAGTTACGGAGATTTTATGATTTAAATGTTATTTTTAGGTTAGAAAAACTGCTTTCTAGGACTCGTAAAAAATCACAGTTGAAGAGAGTGCTAAGACCTAGTCATATGTTTTTCGCGGGATTAATATCATTCATCCTTCCAGATAAAAAAAAAATTTTATAAAAAAAGTGACTTTTAGGTTATGTTGAGGTTAGGGTATGTGTTAGGAAACTATAAATATAATAAAACCTAATCTTAATTATTATAAAAACAAGAAAAAATATTAGTTTTAAAATATATGAGGGAGGGCATTTTACCTATCTTAACGGGGGGTACTCTTTAGAAGCAAATCTATCGAATGGTTGTTGTAAAATTAAAAATAAATGAAAAAAAAATTTTTTTTTCAAAATTTTCAAAATGCTCTAAAATTAAAAGTGCGCTAAGAAAATCAGTTGGTAAAAGTTTTTCTTCTTTTGGCAGTCGCAAATAATGTTCATACAAGTTTTCAAGAAAATTCTTCGAGTAGTTTACGTAAAATATCAAAAAAATGAAAAATCAAAATTTTTTTAAAATTCTTAAAATGGCTCTAAAAAAAAACTGAGCTAAGAAGATCAATTTTCAATGGCTTCCCCCCCCCAGTTAGACAAAAAAATAAATTGCATGCAAAATTTGAAGTTAATCCATCGAGTGATTCTCGAGATCTTATTGGCGTACTGATCTCATACACACACATACACACACACACACACACACACACACATACATACATACAGATATTTTCTGGAAACCACTTTTTTCGACTCCCTGAGTCTAAATATGTACAAATTAATGAAAAAATAGAAAAAAAATTTTTTTACTGATACAATGCTTTCTCTATGAGAAAGCAAAAGCAATATTTTCTTTGATTAGGAAAAAATTTTTTTATCGATTCGTTTTGAAAAAAACCTTGAAAAACATAAAATATCGAGGTTTGGATGGACAATTCAGTTTTTCAAAGTTTTCTTTAAAACGAAGCGATAAAAATAATTTTTTCTCGTAAGAGAAAATATTGCTTTTTATTATACGAGATGGGGCTTTCTTCTTATTTTTTGCTACAATCATAAGGTTTTGCAGAAAATTGAATTTTTTTATTATAAAAGGATAAAATATACGTATTATTAAATTTTTTTAACTCTTGAAATAGTTGAGCATACCATGGAATTGTTCGATAGTGGAAATAAAGCCATTTTACACGACTAAACTATACATTTTTTTTGTGAATAAATACAATAAATCGCACTGATTTATTAATACTAGGCAGTTTTTCAGTTTATTAATAAGTTAATTTAATTAATACTATGATACGCCCTTCAAAAATCACTATTCAATAATAGAAATTCATAAAGAATCTGAAGAAGTCATAATCATATTTTTTGATGTATGGGGATATCCACAAAACTTTTAATTCTCTAGTAACAAGTCATATTACAGCTGTTACTGGGTTACCGCATGATGCACATTATTTAAACTAGGTTCAAATCTTTTGTGCTATCCTGTAACTCTATTTCTGATGTATTTTGTAAATGTTTAACAAATGGCGCAGTAGATATTTCTATGAAACATTCATTTTTACACATAAAAAATTACTGTAATTTATCTTGTGTGTAAATTTACTTTTTATAGAATTATCTGCTGCGCCGTTTGTGGCACATTTACAAAATACATCAGAAATAGAGTTACAGGATAGCACAAAAGATTATAACCTAGTTTAAATAATGACCTGTTACTAGAGAATTTAAAGTTGGGTGGATATCCCCATATAATACCATGGTGGTACACATGAAATTGGAAAGGTTCCAAAAATATATGAATTACAATAACTTTTCTGATGAGGATATATTATTCAGATTAATATTATTTTTAAAATTAGATAACATTATTTTTATTTTTAAGAGCATGACGAAGCTTCCAGTCTTTTAATAATATTTGCAATCCAAAGTTATGAATAAACAAAATAACATTTTTTTGCGACAAAGAAAAAATTTGTAAGATTCAACTCGAGTGCGGACAACTCAAGAAACCCACGAAAATACTACATAAAAAGTAAGAATACAAACTTTCAATGTAACGTATTTTAAGATTAGGTTTGTCGAGCTTGATATAATTTCCAATCCGAGTTCATAAAAAATTTACAAGTTTAAATGATTTTTTATTTTAACAAAAATTATTGTATTAACATAGCTTTAGTGCGGACAAGTCATTATATTTGTTTTTCTCATCCGTGCTGAGTAAGTGGCCTATAGCGCATGCGTTTTCGGGGTAGTAAGTAGCTAATAGCGTGCGCTGCGTGTGTTGTTTTTTGAGGGCGTGTGTTTCACAGCTATGTATAATATTATTTTGTATTAAATCACGTAAATACGTTACATTCTGTAAAATAATGTCACGCAAAAGCGTTAATTAATGTAAAATTGCAAAGGTTTATACAAGCGTAGCGCCCTCATACTGTATCTCATCGACCATATGATGAATTTTATACTCTATCTCGCTTTAACCTCTGACAAAGTAAATCGTATCATCTATTCTTGTATTATTTTTACATTAACGAAATCGTAATTATTCCGTATATACGTGAAATTGGTGAACTAAAAGTATGTAATTTAATTACAAATAATAGTACCAAAAAGTATTGGAATATACTATTGCGAGTCAGTCGTACGGCAGATATGAGAGAGAGAGACAAAGTTGGATTTTGTAAAATTGAATTTTTTTATAAATCAACTAAATTATTTATTGTTATTGTGACTTGCAAAATTTGAAAAGTAAAAATTGTACTTTTTTAACAATACCTTGATAAGGTCAATATTTAATGGAATGAATTGAAAAAAAATTTTGATGTTTTTTATGACAGTACATTCAAATATAAAGTTAATATTTAGATGGAATATCAAGTATCATGTTTCAATAAATATCTTGTTCAATGATGAATTTTCTCTTATGGATATATAAAATTAAACATTATTTATATTAAAGTTATATACCTTATCAGAAAAAAAGGTCAGCCATGTTGGTAGGTGACAATAATACTAAATTTTATCTGTTATAGTAAACACAGAATAAAATAATGTGTTCACTTTTTTACAATGTCATCAAATTGCTTTTTTAACACCTAGTCCAAGAGTACCATATTTTCTCCTGTCGTCGAAAATAGAATATGGTATTTTTGGCCTCTTGTTGGAAAATTTGTATTTTCACCTCGAGAGTAAATGAAGAATGACTTTAATTTTATGTGAATTGTCATCCAAGCCAAACAGGAGTTCTTTATTTTTACTCGCTCTAGGTGAAAAATATACTATTTCATACAAAACCAAAAAATTTTAATAATATTAAATGTTTATTTTGTATTAATTTTATGATTTAACATAATTATATTTTTAGAGAAAACATGAAGATAAACTACAAAGCTATCAGCAATATAAAAAATTTAAAAAATTGGATGGTGATGATGAAGATGAAAATGATGTTGTTTATCGTCGTGTGACATGTGCTTTTTCTCAAAATACTTTTGAAAAAAATGTTGTTGAGTTTTTTCATTGAGAAATCAACTTTTTCTTCGTCTAGTTGAAGATTCAGCTTTTCGAAAAATATTTAATGGTTGTATATTTTATATAATATTTTTTTTATTATATTAATGAATAACATTTTATTTAAAATATTTAGATTTCAAAATTAAACATGGTGACGCTCCGTTAAAGCATTTGACTCGTTATACTGCTGGAAAAAAAGTTGATGATTTATATTATAAACAATTAGACAAGATTAAAATGGCTTCAGCTAATGCAAACCATGTCTGTACAACAGCAGATATTTGGACTGGGTCGAATAGAAGATTTTCAAGTGTTACTGCTCATTGGGTAAGACGACATGTTATTCACATAAAGTAGTTAAAAAATTACAATAAAATCAAAATTATTTCTATTTTTAGATTGATGATGTATCTTTGAAAAGAAGATCAGCAGCTTTAGCTTGTAGACGATTTGAAGGATCGCATACCTTTTCCAATATAGCAGAGCAACTATCTATTATCTATTCGACTTTCGAGCTAACTACTGAAAAAATTGTATCTACAGTTACGGATAATGGGAAAAATTTTGTTAAAGCTTTCAAAGAATTTGGAATAGAAAATCCAGAAAATTATTTTCCAGGTTATTTAAATTGTTATTTTAAATCAATTGTATTAAAAATTAAATAAATAGACATTAAAATTATTGGATGAATATAATCAATTCTTGAATTAATTTAATATTAAATAATAAAGTAAATTAATAACTGTCAATTATCGGTAGATTTTCTTTAGATTTTATAATTTCTCATGAAACAAAATTTAATCAAACAAATCTAAATTTATTAAAAAAGCTAATTTTGCTGAAAAGTTATAAATATAATAAAAAAATGAAAAAATTGAACTTCAAATCTATATGAAAAATCTTTATAAAATCTTAATAAATTTTCAAATTATTATATAAAAATTATTGCAGATGAGGATTCAAATGATTCTGAAGAGGAAATGGAAGAGTTTAAAGAAAATGATGGCGAAGAATCACTGTTTATGAATAGTAACGATAATGTAAATCCTGTAGAAGACGAAGCAATATTTTCAAATATAACACTATCTCGTCATTTTCGATAGGTCAGCCATAGCTTGAGTTTGATTGCAACAAAAGATCTTGTAGACGCAATTGACAGAGTTCCAAATATTAAAAAGTGTCATAAATTTGTCATGGAAAAATGCCAATAATTATGGAAATGTTTAAGATCACCAAAAAAACGAGAAGAAATGAAAAAAATTTTTGAATACAGTTTACAGAGGCCCGTTATAACAAGGTGGAATTCTACGTTTGACGCCTTTAAGAGGCGGTCGGAACCAAATCGGTGACTTGCGGTATATATCAAGCCAGCATTTTTCGCTTTACGATCATATTTTGTATATTTTTATGGCTTTAACTATTTCAAATTATTCTTTATATACATGGCTAGAGGAAATGACTATATTTTTACCATATCAATAAGTAAATAAATTATTATAAGCATTTATTACAAATATCAAACTGACTTGACATATACCGCATGCAAAAAACTGTCGTGTCGATTGTTAGGTGGCATTTTTCGCTTTATAACAATATTTTGTATATTTTTGTGGCTTTAACTATTTTAAATTATTCTTTATATACATGACTAGAGGAAATGATTATATTTTTACCATATTAATAAATGAATAAATTATTATAAGCATTTATTACAAGCACCGAACTAAGTCACCGATTTGGTTCCGACCGCCTCTTAAGCAAATCATTTCGTTAAAAGAAAAAATTGATGATGAAAGAATTCATGACATGTTAGAATCTAATAAAATCTTAAGAAAAAAAGATTTTGAATTTATTGAAGATTATTTGAAATTGTGTCAACCCCTGGCTTCAGCGATTGATATTTTACAAGGAGGAAAAGATTGTCATTATGGTTATCTTTTACTAACATTGTTGACTATCTGTTAAAAAATGGAATACTTTATCGGCAAATGAAAGTTTGTCTATGTCTGAGCCACTGTTGAATTATTTAAAGGAAGCTTGAGACAAAAGATTTCATAATTTTTTTAAAATCATTAACAATGGCGAATTAGCAGCTATAGCAGCACTCACGCACCCCAAATTTAGAGCAAAATGGATTTCGTGATTTGATAAAAATACACAAGCAAAGATAAAAAGGCTTGTTGAAGAATTGGTTAGGCCTAAAAAGCCGGAATCAGCTGTTCCAGATAATGAGGATACTGAAGACACGTTATTTTGTTTTTGATGATGACAGCTCAAATGCATTACTAAACACGGCTTTTGCACCTCAAGAACAAGAAGAAAATGAACTAATGAGGTTTTTAAATGAAAAAACGATGTCTTTGGAATGTTTAAATAATTTGCCAGTTGTTAAAAGCTTATTTTTGAAATTTAATACCACATTACCTTCTTCAGCTCCAGTAGAAAGATTATTTTCTTATGCTACTTTAATGAACATGCCAAAATTTAATAGATTGTCCGATATTGGATTCGAAAAACGAGTACTGTATAAAGCAAATGGACTCAAAAGTTATTTGTAAGGGTACAAAGCTTTGAACTTAATAATACTTATTTTATTATTTTTATGAATAAGCAAAAAGTTTAATAATTTATAATTAAATATTTATAATTATACAGAAACATTTTTTATAAAAGCAATCTTTCAATATGAATAGGTATAAATTTTTCAAAATAATAATCGCGATATTCAAAACCATCGAAAGATTTACATTGGCTGAGTAATCGCCATTTCATAAATTCTTTTTAAATGTTTCATATTAGAAAATAATCGCGATATTTTGAAATATATGAAAGCTTACATTGGCTGAGTAATCGCCACTTCATAAATTCTTTTTAAATGTTTCATATTAATAAAATAATCGCGATATTATGAAATATATGAAAGCTTACATTGGCTGAGTTATCGCCACATATAATATTGTAAATTTTTACCAGCATGAAGTAAATAAATAATTTAAATAAATGACATGAAAAAAATTGTTTTATTGCTTTATATAAGGTCACATCGTATAGAAAAAAATTCAGAAGTCATGCATAAACAGCTATAGAGAACCTGTGTATTTATATGAGCCCACATAATTAATATACGATGTATCCATAGTCCATACACAATATGCATAAATGCGTCTAATTATGTAAATCTTATTCATAGTCAATATATTATCTCCATTTTAATTTATTTTTTTTTATTCGAAAAACCAATTTTCTTATTAGCAAAGGACAGAAATATGATTCTTCCTCTTAAAAAATATCTTCATTTTCTATAATTTTGTAATAGTATTAGATATCTCTAATGATTTCAAAGATTTATGTCAGGAAATAATATTTATAATAAATGATGTTTAAAAATATTACTTTTTATTTTTGTAAAAAATTAAAGTTTCATGATTTCATGTAAGTAGCAAGAATGTTTATTGTTCGGTTAAATAAACAAAAATGTTAAAGATTTAATAGAAATTATATGTAAATGCATAACTAATTCAGAATTATTTTATCTTTGGAATTTGACTTATATAGATTTTAAATAATTAAATTCAAATAAAATGAATTACTAATATGATTTCTTAACTTTCGTGGTAAGTAAATAATTGCTAAGATTTATAAATTCTCAATTTTTTTAAATAATAGCGCTTATTACCTGTATATCGGAATGATGTTTGATGAAAAAATGTTAAAATTATTCACTAATTACAATAGTCATATGCTTTCTCGAAGTTAAAAGATTTGTTTGATTAAATTTTGTTTCATGAGAAATTATAAAATCTAAAGAAAATCTACCGATAATTGAAAGTTATTAATTTACTTTATTATTTAATATTAATTTAATTCTAGAATTGATTATATTCATCCAATAATTTAAATGTCTATTTATTTAATTTTTAATACAATTGATTTAAAATAACAATTTAAATAACCTGGAAAATAATTTTCTGGATTTTCTATTCCAAATTCTTTGAAGGCTTTAACAAAATTTTTCCCATTATCCGTAACTGTAGATACAATTTTTTCAGTAGTTAGCTCGAAAGTCGAATAGATAATAGATAGTTGCTCTGCTATATTGGAAAAGGTATGCGATCCTTCAAATCTTCTACAAGCTAAAGCTGCTGATCTTCTTTCCAAAGATACATCATCAATCTAAAAATAGAAATAATTTTGATTTTATTGTAATTTTTTAACTACTTTATGTGAATAACATGTCATCTAACCCAATGAGCAGTAACACTTGAAAATCTTCTATTCGACCCAGTCCAAATATCTGCTGTTGTACAGACATGGTTTGCATTAGCTGAAGCCATTTTAATCTTGTCTAATTGTTTATAATATAAATCATCAACTTTTTTTCCAGCAGTATAACGAGTCAAATGCTTTAACGGAGCGTCACCATGTTTAATTTTGAAATCTAAATATTTTAAATAAAATGTTATTCATTAATATAATAAAAAAAATATTATATAAAATATACAACCATTAAATATTTTTCGAAAAGCTGAATCTTCAACTAGACGAAGAAAAAGTTGATTTCTCAATGAAAAAACTCAACAACATTTTTTTCAAAAGTATTTTGAGAAAAAGCACATGTCACACGACGATAAACAACATCATTTTCATCTTCATCATCACCATCCAATTTTTTAAATTTTTTATATTGCTGATAGCTTTGTAGTTTATCTTCATGTTTTCTCTAAAAATATAATTATGTTAAATCATAAAATTAATACAAAATAAACATTTAATATTATTAAAATTTTTTGGTTTTGTATGAAATAGTATATTTTTCACCTAGAGCGAGTAAAAATAAAGAACTCCTGTTAGGCTTGGATGACAATTCACATAAAATTAAAGTCATTCTTCATTTACTCTCGAGGTGAAAATACAAATTTTCCAACAAGAGGCCAAAAATACCATATTCTATTTTCGACGACAGGAGAAAATATGGTACTTTTGGACTAGGTATTAACAAAGCAATTTGATGACATTGTAAAAAGGTTAACACAACATTTTATTCTGTGTTTACTATAACAGATAAAATTTAGTATTATTGTCACCTACCAACATGGCTGACCTTTATTCTGATAAGGTATATAACTTTAATATAAATAATGTTCAATTTTATATATCCATAAGAGAAAATTCATCATTGAACAAGATATTTATTGAAACATGATACTTGATATTTCATCTAAATATTAACTTTATATTTGAATGTACTGTCATAAAAAACATCAAAATTTTTTTTCAATTCATATCATTAAATATTGACTTTATCAAGGTATTTTTAAAAAAGTACAATTTTTACTTATTAAATTTTGCAAGTCACAATAACAATAAATAAATTAGTTAATTCAATAACATATACATATAAAAACAATAACCTTTAAATGGTGATAAGAATTCGATGAAACTTTAAGATTTCCATGAATAATTTGGTTACAAGTCATGCATTTTGCTATGATTTTATCACCATTTGATTTCATCAAATCTGCTTCGAAAAATTTTCCATCCAAATAACAAGTTTTACAGCAGACATCTAACATTTCTTTTTGCTCATCACTTAATAAAACAGAAGGCGCCGTTGAAACATTTGTAATTCTTGTAGAATTACTCAATCGTGATAACTCATACTGGGTACCATTATTTGCTGTTCCCTGAATTCCATCATCATGTAATGGTTCACCATCTATACCAACTCTTAAGAGCATGACGAAGCTGTCCGCCTTCTAATAATATTTCCAATCTTAACTTATGAATAAACGATGCGTTTAATTGAGTTTTTTGCTATAAAGAAAAAATTTGTAAGATTAAACTCTAGTGCGGACAACTCAAGAAAACCACCAAAATATTATACATACAAAGTTATAATAAAAAGTTTCAATATATCGTATTTTAAGGTTAGGTTTGTCGAGTTTGATATCTAATTTCCAATCCAAGCTCATAAAAAAATAACAAGCCCAAATGATTTTTTATTTTAACAAAAATTATTGTACTAATATAACTTTAGTGCGGACAAGTCATTATATTTGTTTAATTTAAGAATTTAAAAAGATATCGATAAAATAAAAAAAGCAAAACTCGATTGCTGCAGCTCCGACATGCCGTTAAACTAGCTAGCAATTCATCTGTACTATCCACTGAATTTTCTCCACTGTTCATTCTAAATCCTTAAGAGGAGGCCGTATCATTCTGTCCTTGTCTAATCTAAATTTTCGTTATTATAAATAAATAAAATATTTTCATAGGAAAGTAAGACAACCGCCCAATAGAGCAAAAGACAAGCAAACGATTCTTTTCTATGAAAAAATATGAAATTTTGATTATTTTGCGAGTGAAGTCTGAAACGGAAAAACAATCGAACTTGATTGAGTTGATTGAACTGTTTTTTCGTTTCAGACTTCACTCGAAAAATAATAAAAATTTCATATTTTTTCATAGAAAAGAATCATTTGCTTGTCTTTTGCTCTATTGGGCAGTTGTCTTACTTTTCTATGGAAATATTTTATTTATTTATAATAACGAAAATTTAGATTAGACAAGGACAGAATGATACGGCCGCCTCTTAAAGTGAACAACAAAACAATGAATAACATAATAAAATACAATGTATTTATAGGTTTATTGATCCAGTAAGAATGATTTGAGAATTTATTTTATAAATAATATTCCTAGAATTAAATTTTTACGAGGTCTAAAATTTGTAAAGTATGAATTTAATTATAATCTTTTTAACGAAAATTAAATTTTACAAAACCCAACTTTGTTAGAAAAATACATAAACATTAATTTCATGCACTATCTGTGCATTTGACATCAAGTCAGTCCCGCGAATTTCTCTTTATACGTATTTAGTACCTTGATTTACGTATAGGAGGCGCGGACGCCCCTCATATATATACACTTCTGTTTCATTAGTTCCGTTGCATGTACCGTCATGAAATCAATTCACTTCCGTATAATTTTTTTATACGTCTCTTATGGGAGGTGTATACCGTTGCTAAAGATGTTTCACTTCAAAATAGAAAATTTATAATGACGTTATTGAGAAAAGTACGAAATGCCAAAGTAAAAGGTTATGTTATACAGATATCTACGTTCCCTAATTTTTTCAAAAAATTGTCAGCCAGTTTTATGTTATTGTACAAAGATTTGCATTTATATTAATTGCGGTAATAAAATAACTGGTGGTCTATAAATTATTCTTTCAGTTACAGATTAATCATATATTTTCATACACAAAACATATACAAAAAATTTTATAGGTCTAAATCATAAAAGTGTTGAAATGAGACAATGTAAATTAAAAAATTTTTTTTTTATGAATTGTTTAATGAATTCCGTAATGAATTGTTTTCTCGAATACTATAAACTTTAGATAAATACTTAAAACAATAATTGATGTTAAATAAATAACACATTTTGCAAATTATAATATGAAGATATTTGAGTTTATCTAATTGGTGAAATAATATAATTAAATAAAAAAATGTTTTTTTTCATGTTGAAAACACGTTATTAAAAAAAACCAATAATTGAAAAAATGCACTAAAAAGTATTGAATAAATTAATTAAATTTCTTAAAATTACTTTTATACAGTTTCATTGCAATAATCAAGATAAAATTTTACAACAAAAATTATAAAAGAAAAGGGTGTGCACTGATTTTCAGTAAATCTAATAATAATTTCCATACTATCTTTAATAATTTCTTAAAAAGATTTTAGGAAAAATTTCAGCAACCACACTTTTCTTTTTAAATTGTTGTTGTAAAATTTTTTATTGATTATTGTAATGAAACTATATAAAAGTAATATCAAGAAAGTTAATTTATTTATTTTATACTTTTTAGTCTATTTATTCAATTATTGTATTTTATTTTTAAAGCATGTTTTTAAAATTTTGTATTTTCTATTTTTAAGTTAAAATTGTTTTTATTATCATTTAGAGTTACATTGCAACCAGACTTTTGGAAGATTACATTCAGGTACATCCGTTATCGGCGACTTGGTACTCCAGTTCGACCTCTTCATCCTAAATCATAATTATGCATTATAGATTCACTTTCAAACCTCGAATTAGGTTTTAGCAGCCCCGAAATCCCCCGGGGAACCCACCTCGACCCAGAGAAAGCCTCCCCACTTGTACTTCCTCGGAGACGGCGTCCATGCTTATTCTGGACAACGTGCATCACTTTGTGGCAATTTTTTTATCTCAAATTCAGTTTTAGCAACCCTGAAAACCCCCGAGAAACTCGCCTTGACCCAAAGAAAGCCTCGCCATTTATACTTCCTCGGAGATGACTTTTCACACCTATTATCATCGACCTGGATGTCCAGGTACCTAAATGACAACTGATTATTGTATTGTCATCCAAGACCAAAGTCTATGCCAATTGTCAGAATTTATATCTGTCAAAAAGTGCCTTAATTCAAACGCGTGATTACAGACAGACAAACAAACAAACAGACATGAAGGCGAATATAAGAAAAGCGTATATAAAAAAATAATATTTACCTACGTTAAGTCTGCTTTAAGACTAATTATCTTTCGTTTTTTATGACAAAAACAAGTAAATTGAATTTGAGAAAATTTCTATAAGTTACTTAAATTTATGAAAAAGTCAATATAAATCGTCATTTTCGCAGAATTATGAAGATTATGATTATTTTCGCGGAAATTATAAAGTTATGGAAATTATTTATGAGAACGTTTTCGATTGGAAAATTTGTGATTATTGCAGTTGAATTTTGTTACATCATCATCAGTTATATCCTCGTTAAAATGACCCAAAAATTTCTGAAAGAATCGAAACAAATATTTTTCCGGTCTTTAAAGAATGTTTAAGAACTATTATGAAATGAAAATTGATAAATTTTTCAAGTTTTCCGAATCGTTCCGACATTGAAATTTCAATTATAAGCCGTTACTCATAAAATTTGGAAAAGTCTATTGTATGCAACTATTTTTCCAGTGATTCAGTTGTAATTTATAAAATTGTGAATTTGGGTGATTCATTATGTTTCTTTCCGTAATATTTATCTGATGTTGGAGCTGCAGCAATCGAGTTTTGCTTTTTTTATTTCATTAATATCATTTTAAATTCGTAAATTAATAGTATATTGTGTAACGAGTAAGGTTTAGTTGACTATTGCGCACGAAGGCAAGTTGGCGCACGAGCGTAGCGAGTAGCGCCATTGCCCGAGACTCTCTCTCTCTCTCATATCTGCCGTACAACTAACTCGCAATAGTATATTTCAATACTTTTTGGTACTATTATTTGTAATTAAATTACATACTTTTAGTTCACCAATTTCACGTATATACGGAATATTTACGATTTCGTTGATGTAAAAATAATACAAGAATAGATAATACGATTTACTTTGTGAGAGGTTAAAGCGAGATAGAGTATAAAATTCATCACATGGTCGATGAGATACAGTATGAGGGCGCTGCGCTTGTATAAACCTTTGCGATTTTTCATTAATTAACGCTTTTGCGTGACATTATTTTACAGAATGTAACGTATTTACGTGATTTAATACAAAATAATATTATACATAGCTGTGAAACACACGCCCTCAAAAAACAACACACGCAGCGCGCACTATTAGCTACTTACTACCCCGAAAACGCATGCGCTATAGGCCACTTACTCAGCACGGATGAGAAAAACAAATATAATGACTTGTCCGCACTAAAGCTATGTTAATACAATAATTTTTGTTAAAATAAAAAATCATTTAAACTTGTAAATTTTTTATGAACTCGGATTGGAAATTATATCAAGCTCGACAAACCTAATCTTAAAATACGTTATATTGAAAGTTTGTATTATTACTTTTTATGTAGTATTTTCGTGGGTTTCTTGAGTTGTCCGCACTCGAGTTGAATCTTACTAATTTTTTCTTGGTCGCAAAAAAATGTTATTAAACCCATTGTTTATTCATAACTTAGGATTGGAAATATTATTAGAAGACTGGAAGCTTCGTCATGCTCTTAAAAATAAAAATAATGTTATCTAATTTTAAAAATAATATTAATCTGAATAATATATCCTCATCAGAAAAGTTATTGTAATTTATATATTTTTGAAACCTTTCCAATTTCATGTGTACCACCATGGTATTATATGGGGATATCCACCCAACTTTAAATTCTCTAGTAACAGGTCATTATTTAAACTAGGTTATAATCTTTTGTGCTATCCTGTAACTCTATTTCTGATGTATTTTGTAAATGTGCCTTAAACGGCGCAGCAGATAATTCTATAAAAAGTAAATTTACACATAAGATAAATTACGGTAATTTTTTATGTGTAAAAATGAATGTTTCATAGAAATATCTACTGCGCCGTTTGTTAAACATTTACAAAATACATCAGAAATAGAGTTACAGGATAGCACAAAAGATTTGAACCTAGTTTAAATAATGTGCATCATGCGGTAACCCAGTAACAGCTGTAATATGACCTGTTACTAGAGAATTAAAAGTTTTGTGGATATCCCCATATATCAAAAAATATGATTAGACTTCTTCAGATTTTTTATGAATTTCTAATATATTGAATAGTGATTTTTGAAGGGCATATCATAGTCTTAATTAAATTAACTTATTAATAAACTGAAAAATTGCCTAGTATTAATAAATCAGTGCGATTTATTGTATTTATTCACAAAAAAAATTTATAGCTTAGTCGTGTAAAATCGCTTTATTTCCACTATCGAACAATTCCATGGTATGCTTAACTATTTCAAGAGTTAAAAAAATTTAATAATACGTATATTTTTTTATAACTTTAAAATCGTTACTGAGAATCCTAAATAATTTTCACGGTATTTTATTAATAGCAGGTCATATATCTCTATCCTTTTATAATAAAAAAATTCAATTTTCTGCAAAACCTTATAATTGTAGCAAAAAATAAGAAGAAAGCCCCATCTCGTATAATAAAAAGCAATATTTTCTCTTATGAGAAAAAATTATTTTTATCGCTTCGTTTCAAAGAAAACTTTAAAAAACTGAATTGTCCATCCAAACCTCGATATTTTATGTTTTTCAAGGTTTTTTTTAAAACGAATCGATAAAAAAATTTTTTCCTAATCAAAGAAAATATTGCTTTTTATGATACAAGATGGGGCTTTCTCTTCATTTTTTGCTAAAATTATTAGTTTTTGTAAAAAAAATCAATTTTTTTATTACAATAGGACATATATACTTGACCTCCTCTTAAGGATCTTTAACAGCTATTAAACTCTTTACAAGATTAGAATAATTTATCTCGATTTACTTCCATAGAGTTCGTGAAGTTTCATTAACCTTTCAATCAATATACAGAAAATATAAAGATTCATCCGTATTCTTAAATGATCTCATAGATTTATAATCATTTATTTACCAATAATTTAATAAATATATTCATACAATGATAAAACGTAAAAAATATTTCTGAAGAATTTTTTAAATACAATCTAGAAGGTTTCTCCTGAAAACTTTAAAGTGCTGTTCAATTCTAAAGCGATCTTAATTGTTCATTAATTGTGAATACGATAAAATTAAGGTTACTACTCCTTAGTAAAACTTAATGAATCAAAAAAGTTCAGAAGGTATCAACGACAATCATGACAATTTTTTTCATAAGAGTTCGCAAAGTTGTATTATGGACTGGTACCAAAAACCGCAAAAAATTAGAAAGGCTCTTTTACATCAGGATCTTTCCAAACCTTAACCCTTTCAGAACGGAATTATTATTTCATCATGAAAAGTTCTGATAACCATTTAGCGATGATAAGTGTTTATTTATTAAGCAATTTTAACAATAAAAATTTTTTTTTTTATTTCTTTAAAAGTTTTCTCAGTTTCTATCAAAGATATAATAACTTAGGCCCTCAGTTTGAGATCGAAAATAGTCCACTTCAATCTAATACACATATTTTTTTTACAAAATTTGAAGCCACTTTTGCACAATTTCAAAAAAACCAAAAAATGTCAATGTACATTGTAATTTACATTGGTTCTGAAAGGGTTAATGTACATTTTAACCGGGGTATTTTACCTGAATACGGAGGACATTTATAACTAATATAGGTAGCTAGGAGAGTTTCCGTAGTCGATGGATATCCACGGCTCCACCAAAGTTTTTCCTATGTATTTTGGTGCCCTGAACACGAATTTCGAGGGTGGATAGCTGGAAAATAGTTAGGAAAATCTCTAAAGTAAATTTTCTGGTTGTTAATTTTTCGCGGAAAAACATAATTTTTCGTGCTTTTCATCAAATATTAAGTCGAAAATATTCTTATCAATTTTGCGGTACATTGCACCATTTCTCTGTAAAAACATCATAAATATAAAAAAAACTCATCTTGCCATTTTTAATGATTTTTTTTATTCTATTGCACCAATCATTGGTGACCAATATAATTAAGAATTTTTACATTTTAATTAGCTAAAATTATTCTTTAATCCACCAACTCTTGATAAAAAAAGAATGGTTTAGGCTGGTTGCGGTCTTCCTTTAATTTTTCACGAAGAATTGAACCGCTTATTCAGAGAGTACCGCGCAACGGTGCTCACACGAAAAAGTCAGGTCGGGAAATAGGGGAGATTGCTATAGTAACATTAAAGTCCACGGTTCCAAAAATTTTTTTTATATATTTTGTCACTAAACATTAATTTAAAGGGGGTGAAGTCGGAAAATGTCCAGGAAAATTTGTATGATATAATTTCCAAAATATGAAAAGTCTATTTTTTAAATAAAAAACATTTTTTCGCTTATTTCATGCAATTTTCATGCCAAAGTTATGAAAAAGAATAAGTTTTATAATTTTTTTCAATTTTTCATATTAGAATGAGACTATTGTTACAGTGCAGCAGAGATTAGAATAGGATTTCCTAAAATTTTATTTCATTTGCTAAATTTATGTTATAATTTATAAATACGTTTAATTAATCGTTATTTGTATTTTAATCTTATTACATTTTTTACATGTAGAATTTTTGCTACAAGAACAATAATGTACAGTACGCTATTCATTATTTTATGAAGTTTGAAAAACTTGTGTTTTTATAATTTATAAAATTTTTTAACGAAGTACAATTTTTTTCTGTGAACTACTCTTTTACTGTTACATATTTTGTAAAAATATATCTTTTTAATAAAAAAAATAGGTATATGATTGATTAAAAATATTAATTTTAATTAATTTAATTTATATATAACCCTGTTGAAAAAACTCACTGACATGGTAACATTTTTTTTAACTATTAATAATTGAATTTATTGATTTGTTGATTGAAAT